>JASVEC010000070.1:0-101838 GCA_030770535.1 Batkoa obscura
AAAAACATAATTTTAGTCAAGTTGTCTCAATAACACTTTTGCACTTGAAAATACTAATATTACTATCCTTATTAACAAAGCTGGTAATTTTGCTATATCAGCTAAAAAGTATGAGATTAACATGATTTTGTGGCTGTTTTATTTGAAATAAAAGAATACAATGAATGTTTAAAGTATATGAGCAGGCAGCTGAAACTGGGCGTGAACATCGTGCCGACTTTAAACTGATAGCAAAGTAGGTTTATGGATTTAATTTTAAATTTATGTGTTTAACCTTTATTAGAGTTTTTGATTGTATTGGTAATGTTTATGTAAAAAGGAATGATTTAGATAAGGTTATCAAATATTTCAATATGTCTCTTACTGAGTATTGTACTGCTGGTATTCTTACCGACTCAAAGAAGAAAATATAGTTAGTAATTTAATGATGGTTGAATTAACATAGAATTTCAGGCTGAAAAAGCTAATCGGTTAAATAAAAGGAAGCTTATTATAACCTAGATTTAGTTAATCAAACAAGAGAAAAAGAAAAAGAAAAATTCAAAGAGTAACTTTTTGGAAGCTGCTAAACATTATACTGAAGCCATTAAGAGAATTGAAAAGGATCCAAGTTGCTATTCTAATCGTAAAGCTTGTTATACTAAATTAATGGTTTTTCATGAGCCTATAAAAGATTGTGGTACTTATTAGATTAGATTCAACTTTTAATAACTAGCTTTATTTTACTTCTGATACAAATAATGTTAACATGAATTTTTAGTCAAAGCCTATTTACATGAAACCATATTTGAATTTTTAAGATTATGGCAAACATATTGAAATTTGCGAAGAAGTAGAACAATATGATGTCGATAGAAAGTATACTAATGAAATTAAAAAGATTTACAAAGCTAATTGAGTTTTAATTTTATTACCATCTGAATGAATAACTGAAAAAGAAGGCCAAAAAGCATTAAAGAGAGCTGCTGAAGATTCAGAAGTCTAACATAATATACAGGATCATGATATGGGAGTGTTTTTTTTGACTTCATTATTTTTTCCATTTTTTAAGCACTATTTAAGCAGAAAATTTGTTAGTAAAATTCTTAAACACAAAAATACATCCTCATATAGTAAATTTTACAAATGTAATCTAACTTTGCTGCCACTCAAGTGTAAATTTTTTATATTGTTGTTTTATTGATACTGTACTTATTTCTATGTTTAGGCATATAAAGAATCCTACTATTGGTTGCAATATTTGCAAATTAAGTTTAGTATTATCAGAATGTGTTAATAAATTAAATCCGACTGTTTTTTTTAAATTACATTAAGATATAGTTTAATTTCACTAATCAAAATTAAAAATTAGAAAATTGATCTCATCTCAATTATTTCATTATCATTCTAATATATAAAATTAAATTAAATTGATATAATTGCCTTATTTAAGATAAAGTTTTATTGAAGTGGCTCGGAGAAAAGTTTATATTAGCATTACCAATATAGATGTTACTCTTTTGTTATATTAATTATCTTTACTAATTACTAGAAATCGCTTCCAAACACTCAAACATCTCCTTTATGGATGTAACGATGTTATCTTAATCTTAACATAATAAAGATTATAAAATTCAATAATTCAATATAAAACTCATAAAAAATTTGACAAAATAAACAAAACTCATAGAAGAACATCAAAAACTTTTTATTAATTATAAAAAACTAAAACCTAAATTGAAAAATATAAAATACAAAAAATAATTAAAAAATAAAGTAAAATAAATAAAAATAGCTAGCTAAATAAATAAAAATCATTAGTTTTGGGCTGTGAGATCATCATCATTATTTCTTTACAAATCCGACATCATAACCTGGACACATGGACTACGGTTCAAATTGAGATTTAAAATTTATTAAAATAAAAGTGCACAAGAGTTGGCATAAACAATAGAGTTATAGAAAAGTAATTGTGTTTATAAAAGTAGTTGAAACCATAGAACTCTACTAATAATAATTGCCTTAATAATACTTGAAATTTTGGATTTTTAAATTTATAATCCAAAATCAACATCCAAATCATCTAAATCTAACTCCCCTAAATCTTGGTCATGGTCCAAATCAAAATCAAGTTGATCAACTTCAAACTCTAAATCTAACCCATCAATAATTGCATTCTCATCGGTTGACTTGGCATCCCCATTCACATCCTTACTCTTCTTTATTGTATGCTCTTTGGCTGGTGAAGGACTTCTTTCTCTCTTTTCATTCTTTGCGGAACTAACTGGTAATGGAATAGTTTCATTTTCTTTTTTATTATCTTTTGTATTTACATCGCTAACTCCATTACCTGATTGATTATTTTTATTTTCTTGATTTATTTTTGGTGGTGAAACAGAGCCAGTAGAATTGGAGGTATTGAACCCTTCTTTATTATTTTCTTTAGCTTGTCTTTGGCGTTTTTCTTTTAAAATTTCCTCAAGAGACTTTACTTTGATATCTTTAAATTGTTCTTCAGAAGCTTTCTTAGTATTAGAAGGAGGAGAGGACTTGACCTTATCCATAGCACGAGAATTCGCTTTATTTTCCTTGTTCTTGTTGTTATTATTTTCTTTATTATTAAAATTAGATAAACGATCATTTATAGAACGTGGTTGATTTGCTTTTTTGTTTGTTTCTTTGGTATTACCATTTTGTTGTTGTTGTTGATTATTCTGTTGATTAGACTTATTTTTAAAGTTGTTCTTGTTTTGATGTTGACCATGACCGCCATTGGCAGCTGGTTGCATATTGCTTTTAGGCACAAAGCTTAAAGTGCCATTGGAATGAGCGGTGTTGTTACCGTGTTTTAGTAACCCGTTTTGACTAGACATAAAACTAAGGCCTCCATTTTGTTTTGGTGATATCTTTTGTTGGTTGTTGACCGAGTGACCATTGTTCTTCGAATTAGATAATCCAGGTTTGGGTACAAAAGGTCTTGCATATGGATTAGGTAACCCTGAAAAGTTACTTTTAGCCTCACCTTGATTATCAACAGAACCAGAATCGGATTCATGAGGTGGCGATACAACTTGTGCATTAATAGCTTGAGTAGCTACTGAACGAACACTTGGTTTTGGAATGACATTTGGTATAACTTTTTATTGTATAAGCATAGGTCTAAATATATTTTAATAAATGCACTCACTTGTTTTTGGCATGGAATGTTTGAATGGACAAGTTGGTTTCAAACAACCGCCGTTGAGTTCCCAATAACATTGAATTTCTGCTTTGGAAGCTTGAGCTACCTACAACATAAAATAAGTATTGTAGCAGATAATAGATAGATAAAAACATACTGGTTGATTAGGAACATGAAAAGTAGAATGTAGTTTATCGCAATTATCAGTTTTGCAAATCTTAGTGGTAGACCAGTCAGGGCAAAGGACTTTATTGGTTTTACATACTTCATTGTGTCGAAAACTACACATTGCGCCCTTTAACACAAAGATAAGATATTAATTAAAAGAATAAATTAAGCGAATTACTTTGGTACAACCATCAGCAAGGAAAAAATAACAATCTTGTCTTGAATCTATAGTCATTGTTGTTTTTTAAAAAGGTTCTGGATGAAGATTCTTGTTAAAAATTTGAAAAAAGGTTCTAAGATACTAAATTTTATGATTGCAACTTTTATTATTTTGACTCAGCACTTTAAACCAATTAAAGTACTAACCTTGGACTTTATTGATTCAATGGGTTTATTCCATTGGTTGGTCTTATATACAATCTTGTCATTTTTGCTTTTTAAGCCAATCATAATTCTGGGTTCAACTGCTTAATTAATGGAATTAAGCTGGGGATTATAATTACCTGTTAGTAAACAGTTGAATTCAAATGCTTAATTTTATATAATCGAAAACAAAGCATTTTATATCATATTAAAATGAATATGTGATATATATGACAATTATAACATTTCAGTTTCATTTATTAAAAAGTATTAAAATTCTTAATTTATTAAGCAAAATTATTAAATAAAATCAAAAAATGGGATTCAATTTGAAGGGCCACAGTTTAAAGTGAGACAATTTGAGTATGTCATTTTTAAAATTTATTTCATTTTTCCAGCTAATATTAAAAAACAGACACAATAATGAAAGACAGTCTTATTATATAAGCTACTTTCTTAAATAATCCAAGATTTTTAAAAAAGAAGCAGGTAATTGGGTACAACATCAATTTTGTTTTTTCTCATTATTTTTTTAAAACCTAACTCGATTTTACTATTACAATTTATCATTCTTACCAGGTAGCTTAGTCAAAGGTTTTTTAGATTGCTTTACAATTTATCATCTATTTTTTCAATATACTTATTACCATTACTGGCAACTAAATTTATTTTTTTAGCTTTAGAACATTTTGTTTTAATTCCTAAATATTTATTAAAAGCAATTATTAGCATATAAAAAGTAGTCTTTACTATACCAGAAATCCTCTTTATCATATTAAATACATTTATTACTAAATAAGCAATATAGTACAAAATCAGAAGAACAAAATATGTTAAAACAAAATACAACTATGCTATTAAACCGCCTACTATTTTATTTTGTAAATAGAATTAATTGTTATACTCTCAAAAATAAAGGTATCAGAGTTTTTTACCACTATTTCTACAAGTAACAATGACTTATTAATAAATGACGGTTATTTTATGAAAAATAAAATACTCATTAGTTTAAAACAAATTTTGTTACAATTCCTTAGTAAATGAAAGGTAGTTTTTTAAGTTCTGATTTAACTCAGAAATTTTTTTAAAATAAACTTGAAATCAAGAGCTTAAAAAAAATAGATAAGTAATTTAGTAATAGTATATAATTTATTATCCTATCTTTAATACTAATCATTAAAGTAAAAAATCTATTTTTAATATTAATTAAAAATGAAAATTTGTATTTCATTTACTATTTATTAGAAACATAAAATGAACTCTTTATAAATAATTTCCATTCTTGAAATGTTAGCTTCAAATAAAAGTGCTATTTCCGTTGGTAAGATCGATTTATTCCAAGATAAAATTAAATTATATGAAACTAAAGATTATTAGCAGTTAAAGTATTTCTTAAGAAATAACTAATATAATTTAACAAAATACTCCATTTACATAGTTTCATCCTTTAACAATGAATACTTAAAATAAAAATAAAAATAATCATTATTAGACTATATATAAATACTTAATTTCTTTTATTTTTTAAACTAATTTTTACACTTTACATTTGCTATTTTATTATATTGTCTGCATCCTTCTTTTATAATTCAATTACAATATGCTACAAAAAAACCTAATATTGAGCATCCTCATTGTATCTTTAATCCGTGGTCAAGCATTAACCATAGATAAAGAACCCACTCCAATATTGCCTAATACCGTTCAACAAGAGAATTCAAATACAAATAATTTAACAATTAACAATAATAATAACGAAGCATCTGATAATAATAATAATAATAATAATAATAATAATAATAATAATAATAATAATAATAATAATAATAATAATAATAGTAATAGTAATAATAATAATAATAATAATAACGAAGCATTTAATAATAATAAAAACATACCAAATATAGAAAATAATCTCTCATTACCACCATCAAATGAGTCGGTTACTCCAGCCTTATCAGGACAGCCTAACATCCCTTCGGATATACTACAACCAATGAATAACAATAACCTACCATCCACTAACAATACTCCTTCTATAAACGCAGCAACACAAGTAAAAGCGAGTGAACCAACTTTATCACAGGAAATGAATAACAATAGTATGCCACGTATAGTAAATAACCCACCGAAAGAAATGAATAGTAATAATATTCCACCAGTAGTAAATAACGAATCTATTAGTCCCGCACCAATAGTAAAGTCCAATGAAGCTAATTTACCACAAGAGATGAATAATAATAACACTCCGCCTGGAGTAAATAGCCCATCGCAAGAGAACAAGAATATTCCATCTCCAAATGAAATACAAGAAGTTGATAATAATGGTATATCATTGAGTATGAATAATACAGCTACAGCTTTACCTCAAGAGAATAAAAACGCCGCCTCCACCTTGCCACAGGAAATGAATAAAAACAACCAAGGTTTAAGCATGAAAGATCTAGCTCTAAAAGCCGCTGAAGAAATGAAAAATAAAATGCAATTAAATGCTGCACAAGAGGAGAGTAATGACACTCTAAATTTACCAAAGGAAATGAATAATAACAATGATTTACCATTAAGAAAGAATACACTTTCTTTAAATGTTGTACAAGAAGAAAAAAAGATTAATCCAGAGATAGTAAATGGAATCAATAGTAATAATATTCTACCATCAATAGAGGACAATAACTCAGCCGTAAAGCCAGTACAAGAGGTGAAGGCTAACGAACCGTCCCCAGCTAGGGAAATGAACAATGATAATATACCAACGACAATGAATACTTCAATTACAGATACGGAACAAGAGATGAAAAGCAATGAACTTAGTAATACTCAAGAAACGAATAATAATATTCCTTTAAATGTAAATCAGGAGACAACTAATATCAATTCAGAAATGACTAAAAAATTTAATACTACAGGAGGTAAACCAAACAAATCTCAAGGTATGGAAGATTCAAACCAAAGTATTTTGTTCGATGAAAATAAGTTACAACGTATTGGTATGTCTGAAGAAAATATATTAAATCAACCATCAAATAAAGTTAATTCTACTACTACAAACAGTATGATGGACGTTAATAATAATAATAATAATAATTTATTAGCTGGTATGAATGAAGTACGAGAAATTACAGATGAAGATTTAATGAATGGAGATGAAATGATCACTGTTACTAATAATAATGAAGAAGGAAAAGAAGATAATAATTCGGAATTTAAGAGAAATTATATAAATATGATGAATTCAATGAATAAAACTAAAAAGAATGAAATAGCCATAAACGAAGAGATTCAAGGTATTTCAAAGCAAGAAGAAATGAAAGAAGTCGAAAATCGAACCAATAATGATAAACCAAAGAAAGCCAAGGATAATAAAGAATTCAATAATTTAAAAGAGAATCAAAGGTATATGAATATAGTCAATTTAAATATGGAACCTATGAGAGAAGAGCTCAACACTAACAGAAATCCTTTTGATTTTGACACTTTTAGTGAAAAAGAAGAAAAAGATATTGATATTAATAAAGAAAGAGAAATGATTGAGAGAGAACGAATTGGTAACATGAGAAAATTACAAGAAGTAAATGATCGAAAAAACCCAGCTTTTGTTGCTCCATCACCTATTTTAATCCAAGATTTAAAACCAATGAGTAATCGACCATTACTACAACAACAACCACAGCAGCAACCTTCTAAAATGAATATGGTACCTAATAGAGAATCGGAAGATGCTAGAAATGATTTTATAATGAAAAAACAATTAAGTAATAATAATAACAACTTAAATATCGATTTAATGGAACCAATATTACCGCCACAAGGAAATTCAATTAATTTAAATCCAATTTCTAATATTCCTTTTAATAATAATGAAGTGAATAAAATTGATATGAATACAGATAATATTGTAGGGATGAATAGTGATATGAATACTATGAATGCTATAAACAACAATATGAGTTCCATGAACAATGACGTCGACATGAATATGAATTCCATGGCTCCAATGATTTCTAACCAACCTCCTATCCCCTCTACTCAAGACTCACAAACAAGTATTCAATCTTTATTAAAAAACCAAGCTAATTTTGCTAATTCTCAACCCCTTCTTAATACCTTCCAAGCACCTATTATTATTGATAAAACTTACCTTAATTCTCAACATCAACATCAACAGCTTCAAAATTACATTTATAATCTTAAATGTAAAAATGAAAAATCTACAATTACCCCCACTCCCGCTACTACAGCAACAGTGACTTCCACTAAAATGATTAAGGTTACAGAAACTTCTACAGAGACAAAGTATCTAAGAATTACAGAAACTAAAATGATAATGAGAACTTTGACATCGACAGTAATGAAAACAATTCCTACTAATTTAGGATATAGAGGTAGGGATTATGTAAATAATGGACAAATGGAATATCCAAGAGTGATGAATGAAAATGAAAACCAAATGATGGTGGGAGATAGTTATAATAATGAAATTAATTCGAACAATGTGAATAATTATAATAATAATGAACCCAGTAATAGTAGCAGTAGTAATTACATCTATAGTACTAGTAGTACTTATAGTAATAATGAAAATAACATCCATAGTATTAGCAATTTCAATTATAGTAGTATTGATACTATTTCATATAGTAACAATCGAAATTTTGAAACTTCTAGTAACATTGTACCTACTAAAACGGTGTTATTTTTAGAATCCCCTTCTTTTAGTTATTAATATTAAATAAAAGAATTGATATTTTATTTACTTTATCCTTTTTTTTATTTAATATTCAATCAAGTTAAATTTAAATGAATAATTAAATTATTGTTAAAAAATACTTAATTAAACTAGAATATTTTTTTAATCAAAAAAGAGAGAAAAAGAAGGAAAGAAAATTCGTAAAAAAGAGAGAAAAAGAAAAGAGAGAAACTAACTTAACATACTACTTCACTCATCGTATTAAAAGAAAATATTAGTTCCTTGTCCTTGACTTTGTTGATTTTGATTTTGATTTTGATTAACACTTCCAAATGGATTTGAATTATTAGTATTACTTGTAGTAGAATTAAATCCACTATTGATATTACTAAATAAATTATCATTACTTAAGCTATTATTTAAATTATTATTATTATTTAACATTGGACTTGGGTTATTAAACAATTGATTTAAACTTGGACTAGAATTTGAATGATTGTTATTTGTAAATAAATTACTATTATTATTAGAATTCATTTGAAATGGATTATTATTTAAACTATTATTATTCATTCCCAGTTTGTTATTATTTGGTGAATTAGAATTAAATAAATTTAAATTATTACTACTATTATTATTAGAACTAACACAAATATTAATTTTCATATAAACATAGTTTTCAAAATAATTAGTTACCTATTATTATTATCTCTTTCAGCTGCAAACGAAGCAAACGGATCAATTTTAGAACTAAATAAATCAATTTATTAATATTTAGTTCTCATCAACCATAATATTGAATATTATTACCTATTACGAGCCACTTCTGCCAATGCTGTATTAGCATTATTGACTTTTTGATGAGGTAACAATTTAGCTTTAAATCCACCATCAAATTGATTATTAAATTGAGAATTAAATCCTGTCGCTGTATTATTATTATTATTTTGATTTCCTTGCTGTTGTTGATTTAATTGAAATATATTAGTATTAACTTGATGATGATTCATTGGATTATTATTTTGATGAAATGGATTTGATTGGTTAAAACTGCTCATACTATTATAGCTTGTGTTATAATTACTTGTGTTATAACTTGTATTAGAACTAAATGCTAAGGGATCAAGTCCTAATAAATCAGCTGTTCCACTTTTACTATTAGTGCTAGGATCATGAATTATATTTCCAAAAAAATCATATTGCTTTAAATGAGATACGGCAGAGGTATTTTTTTCACTAATTAATTTATAAAATCAATTAATGAATTATACTGATTATTATAATAAATTAACTTACTTTGGATTATAATCATCTAGTAAAACCAATTCATTTTCTTTAGCAATAGATTGCTCTCTCATTTGAGCTTCTTTTTCTGCTTCTCTTTTGCTTAATTCAAGTGCATATTGGAAATCTTTATCACTACTAATATAAATATAAATATAAATATATACATAAAACATAACAACATACTTATCTGTAAGTCCAGTTTGAGTTCTTTGAATAGGGTTTCTTTCAGCCATTCTTTTACTCTCTTCAATAGCTAATTGGAGATCTCTATCTTCATCTGACATGCCATGTTGTTTATTATTTTTTAAATAACTTGAATTCATACTACCATAGCCACCACCGCTTGAATAATTGGTTTGATTCTCATTATAATTGTAACCACTTCCACTAGCATATCCAGTAGATCCAAATCCGCCTGTACTATTATGATTGTTCCCATAATTATTATTCATTTGATTATTAATCCCTTTTCTCATTTCTCTTAATTTACTATCATCTGTTAATAATTCTGTTAAACTATTAGCTTTATGGCGAACTAATAAATAAATAGATATCATTAGTATCATAGAAAACAAATCACATCATTGTCATAATTCTATTACTTACCATTAGAACCTTGATCTCTAGCTTGATCATCAATATACTGAAATTCCCTTAATGTTTTTATACGATATAAATTGGATTTAAAATGATTTAATGCCTCTTCAGAACCAAACTGAACTAAATATTCCATTAATGTTAAAGCCTAAAAAATTAAAATTAAAAGATCAATACAAGTTAATAAGGAGAATATTTCATTTACCTTAAAAACATGACGCCATTGTTTACCCGCGTCATCTAATCTTTTATCCAAAATTTCCATTACTTCAATGAAGGTATGGCTAATATTTTGAAAATGGTAAATTTAATAAACTAATATTTTTACTTTTATAAAATAAAAATCTTACTGTGAAAATGTAGCTCGAGCAATTTCACTTAATGTTTTAGCACTTGGTCCAACCGGATCATTTGAAGTAGCATCCCTTACTTTAACTTGTATCTCAGAGTAATTAAATGTCATGTTTTTACTATAAATAATAAAATAATAAATAAACGAATCTTAATTTTATATAATTAAACACTCTCTTTCACTCTCTTTTCAACTATATATACATAAATACAATAAATGAATAGCCACTTACAGTGTACGTAAAGTACCCTTTGCTTTAATTGGAATTGACATATTGTTATTTTGTTACTTTTGTTGGAATATTTTTTATAAAAAGAATAAAGTGCGATTTTTTTAATAAATAGAAAAATCCAAACTTTCGTTGATTGAAATGAATTTAGCGATCTTTTACCACCTGATAAAGCTTAAAGTTGAATTGTAACTCCAAGCATTATTGAAACTTCATTGGTTCATTTAGCAAATTAAAAGAAGGTGAATAATTGTTGAATCATTTTATGTTTCATTTATTTTAATAATACATTAGTTAAATACTTCCTTTTTTTGTTAGTTGTGATTGGAGGTTTTTTTGTAGTATTTTATTTTTATATACTCTTTTATTTTATTTCTGCATACTCTTTTACTTTATTATAATAGTTAATGAAATCCTAAATTTTTGTTCTTATGTGGCAACTTGTGATTCTTAAAAAAATCAATGCCAACTTTTTGATAATTTATGACCAAGTGATGACCAAATTTAGCTTTTAGTCGAAATTCTAAATAGAACAACATATACTTAAAAAAACCAGTTTACTTTTTTGAGTAAAAATTTAAAAAATTTAAAACGAAATAAAAAACTATTTTAATTTTTGTTACTAAAAAATAAATATAAACTTTTAAAATCTTAATTTATTTAAGATTCTTATTAAATGAAGCTTGACGTTTTTCAACAAATGCTCCCATACCTTCACGTTGATCCTCCTAAAAAATTTATCATTAACTATACTATACACTCAAATACAATATAGAAACTTACAGTTCCAAAAGTTGATTGGAATAAACGACGCTCGAAATGAAGACCGGAACTAAGAGAAAGCTCAAAAGCTAAAAAGGATAAAAATCAAATATTATATTGTTATGAAGTTAATAAAAAACTCTTACATTGATTGACGGCTTCTTTAGCCATTTGTACCATTGGTAAAGAAAATTCAGCAATTTTACTTGCAGTTTTAATAGTTTCATCCACTAATTTGTCAGCTGGGAAGACTTTGGATACAAGACCTAATTAAAGGAAAATATTATTAATTTAAAATTATATCCTATTATATTTCTTATCTTATTTTAATAACTCACCTGATTGTTCAGCTTGAATAGCTGTCATATTCCAACTACCGCCTAATACCATTTCCATAGCTTTAGATTTTCCTACTGCTTTGACTAAACGTTGGGTACCACCAGCACCTTAAGATGATATTAATATATTTAACATATTTCTAATAATCTGTTTTCTAGTCTTAGTTTACCTGGAATAGTACCAAGCTTAATTTCTGGTTGACCAAATTGAGCCTTTTCACCAGCATAAATAATATCACACATCATTGCTAATTCACAACCACCACCAAGCTAGTTAATTTATTAAAAATAAATGTAAAATAACTTAATAGATTAATGAAATAAAAATACTTACGGCATAGCCATTAACAGCAGCTAATACTGGTTTACGAATAGTAGTAATCTTAACCCAATCGCCCAAAAAATTACTACGATAATTATCAATGAAATTGGTATCTCTCATTTCTTTAATATCCGCACCAGCTATATTTAATAAAAAATATTAGCTTATTTGTTCTTTTTCTTTCAAACATTAACTACTTACCTGCAAATGCCTTTTCACTACCCGTAAGTACAATAGCACCAATATTATTATCATTATCATAATTAACTAAAGCTTCATTAAGTTCTTCCATTAATGGGGAGCATAAAGCGTTTAAGGCTTTTGGTCGATTAAGTGTAATCAAGGCTACTCTACCACGTATTTCAGTAGTGATATGAGTATATTGTTTACTGAGGTTGGAAGCTAGAAAATGAAGATTTTAAATGTTAGTTTTTTATGGAAGAAAAAGTAAATGCTAAAACGAAACTTACCAAAACGTTGATTGATTAAAGGTAATAATGCTTTACTTTTACCATGGAAGATGCGTTTGATAGATTGTAATGAATTCATTCTTTTGAATGTTATTATTAGAAAAGAAGATAGTAAAATTGAAAGTTAAATTTGGATTGTATTTATAACATTTGAAAATTTTAGTTGATTATGTCACAGCTCATTTAACTAAAAAAATCGCTTCGATGTTAATTGGTTATGTTTTTTAAAATGCTTTTCAATTGGCTTGATCGAGCACTTAACTTACTCTTTTAGACAAAATGGTTGAATTTTAATTATTATTATAAAGATTAATATTAATAATATTTGTTTTATATTTTAACTTACTTTTTTTATCTTAAAAAATAAACAGGTATTTTATGTTTCTCTTATTATTACAATGTTAATAAAGTATCAATAATTTTTTTTATTGTATAGTAATTGAAATTCAAATCTAACTTCGTTAAATTTTATAAACTGATCTTACAAATACAAATAAGTTCGCTTTACTCATCAGCAATAAGATTAAGTTTTTATTATTTATTATAAGTCATATAATTATACTTGAATAAATTCAAGCTTCTTTATTTAATTTTGATATGGACAATTAAATTACAATTGTTATTTTTAACTAAATAAACACTCATTTAACATTTTTGTTTTATTAGCTTAATTTTAAAGTGGTGTAATTTTTAACATTCTAATATTAATCAAGTGTACTATTTTATAAAATAAAAAAACAATATAAGCTTAAAAAAGCAAGACAAAAGAAATGATAGATAAAAAGTTGAAAATTAAGTAACTAGAAAATTAAATTTGGTTTCTATTCTCTTTTTAATCAAAAAAACCGAGAGTAAGTATATAAAAAAGGAGCTGATAATTAGAAGCGATAACGTATGGGGATGTATTTTTGTCTTTAAGGATTTTACTAATAATTTTCCTGCTCAAATAGTGCTTAAAAGATGGAAAAAGTGATGAAGCCAAAAAACATTCTCATGTTCTATTGTGCTACAGTTATAAAACAGTAGAATGAAGATCAACAATAGTATATACTTTTTGTATTAGGATAACTAGCAAGGATTTTTTTTGAGCTTCCTAACAACTCTACTCAAAAAGAAATTCATTTAAACTGTGCAAAAGACCACAAATGAAAAAGTGTTAATATAAAAACTTTGACATTATCATTAGGATGTAAAACATTTGTGGACCAAATTAAACAATTGTACTTGATGGATTACAGTAATGTTAGATGTTTTGTTGGCACTCATATGTATTCCTTGCTCCAAACCATAAAGATGAATGATCATCCCTTTTGGATCAAAGTAAAGCCTACATTAAATGTCAGTGTTGATAATGAGAGAGACTATTACTTATGTACCCAACTTTGCCATCAAGTCAGATAAATCAATGTTGGTAGTGTTTGAGGATATAGATACTAGAAATGCCGGGTATGTTGACAAAGTTAAAAAAATTTAGGATATGGATGAAATCTTTGCAGCTACTCATAGCATGCATATAGTCAAATCAACAAACATTTATGATATCAGGGTCATTGATATTCTATTCCCTTTTTACAGAGCGGAAATAAAGTTGGATTATATTAAGGAGTCAATGATAGGCCTGCTTATAAACTGACATCCCCATATTTATTGATATTCAGATCTTGGTAATTTTTATTATAAAACTAATGCCTCAGATTTTCGTAAGTTTGGGGATTATAAAATTATTGAAGCACTTAAGTCATAAATGGCATAGTCTTTTATAAAAAAATATAAGATAGAAAATAATCAATCTCTAGTTTTTCAAATCCAATATTAACTTCACTTTGCACTAATCAGCTATTGAATTTTGTAAATAAAACAGCTTTAATAATTGCATACTATTTTTACTTGAAATCTTAGTTTAATGAGCTCATTATATAATTTAATACATCAAAAAATACTAGATTAGCTTAAATTTTAAATAGTTATAGTTGAATAAAAAAAGCCATTAGTTAGAATCTATTTGTTTAAATAATAACAGAACTTAAACCCTTATTATACCAACTTATTTTAATAGTTGGATATCAGATTTGCCTTTACAGCTTTGATTGATCTTCTTATTTTGTAATAATCTCAACTATAATGCTATAATTTGCAAAATGTCTTTTACTGCTTTTCTTATCGATATCTTTTAGTTAGCTGTTAGCTATAATAAAATCCTTTTAGTCTCAACGCTAATTAGGCTTTAGATGGCTATTTTATTTTAGTTGGAAGTTAACTTAGAGATTTATATCCTAGGTTTTAATGTTAAAAAATCAAGAGAAAATTTAAGATAACGGACAGTTTACTTTAAATACTAAATGTTTTGATCTTGGTCGTTAAACTTTCCAGTTTAATTTTTCGGTAAATACAATTGGCAATTTAAATGATAGCTTAGAAAATATAATTTGTCTGCCTTTGTTATTTGATATTGAAGTCGTCTTTTTGATTGTTTCTAATAAAGTTTATTTTAAATAAATCTCATTTTAAATTATTTGTTTAACCCCTTCTATAAAAAAAATCAATACTTCTTAATATAGCAAGTTAGAACTTTATCAAGGATGAATTTACTTATTTTAAAAACTTTGATTTTCGATTTCTATTGTTTATCTAAACTCATTCTTTTAATCAAAAAAGAAAAACAAAGGACATAGGGATGTCTTTTTGTATTTAAGAATTTTACTAACAATTTTTCCACTCAAATAGCGCTTAAAAAATAGAAAAAGTGATGAAGCCAAAAAAAACATCCACATATAATAATTTTAAGCTTTAAATAAATAATAAATGGAGTTGATTTTAGTTATTTATTTGGAATATTAGATTGTAATTCAGTATATGAGGATGTATTTTTGCGTTTAAGAATTTTACTAACAATCTTTCTACTCAAATAGTGCTTAAAAAATAGAAAAAGTGATGAAATCAAAAAAAACACCTCCATATGCAAAAAACTATTTAATTAATTTAATAAAAAAACTTTTATTTAGAAGGTCTATAAAAATTAATATATAAGCAGATACAGGAAACTATCCTAAAATTTAAAAGTCTTTGTATCATATATCTAAAAAATGTAGAGCATTAGAAAATATCATATTTTATTAAATATAATAATAAACTATGTTTTTATCCAGTATCTGATAAATTAAAAAAATCCAATATAATCTTAATTAAAGTTATAAAGTTTATAGAAAATAAAAAAATAAAAAATCATCCCTAGCTTATTTATAATAATAGAAAACTTAAAAGCTTTAATGCTTATCAAGCAAATAAGTAGCTTATTAAGTAATACAAATTAATTATTAAATATTAATATTCTTAAATTATTAGTAACTAAGTCAATAAATAACTAAAAGGCAAATAGTTGTAATAATAAATAAAAACTATTATTACATTGCTTATATTATATAAAGATAACTAGTTATAACCTTAAGGCTAATCACTCCCTCCCATACAGCTATTTATTAACTTAGTAATATACCAATAATGTAATTATAATATTAAAATTATTCATTTATTTGATAGCAAATCTCCAATGTTGACTATAAAGTAATTAATAATAAATACTTCTTAATAAAGCGTGAAATCTGGTACTCAGTGATTGGAGTCAAAAATAGCTGTTTTCTGGTTGACTACACTATAAGTCGAAAGGCCTTAGTTTATGTGACTAATATAGACTTAAATTATGAAGAATAGCATGTAATAGGCTACGGACTGTATAAGACAAATAGAATAAACAATACTAATGTAAAATCTACGTAAAATACTATTAAGAAAACTTAGTGTCTTTACTAAATGTACGAGATGTCAAGGAATAATTCAGTTAAAAAGCTTCGAACTATTATACTCTAAGATCCCTTTTATACTCTGGCAAGCACAAATATCAAAATGAGAAGAATATTCTTTGGAATGAAGCTAGAAATTCTCATAGTAAATCAAGCTAGGAACGTGGAATTGACTGTCTCTAAACTCGAGAACACAACAGCTTAGGCGATTATTATCCTATAATTAATCATGAGGCTGACAAAGCGATATTTCATATAAAGTTTTATGAAAACATGTATTTATTTACCTATTACACCTTTGATTAATATCAATGTATAGGTTACATTGGTAAAAGCTTTGCCAATCTGGAAAATTTTATTAAATTTAGTAGAAATTCTGCTAACTTGTAACATAAACTATAATAAAATTAAAACTGTGTTAGGTACTTTTACTTTTTAATAAATTCTTTATTTTTATAGAATTTCAAGTGGTTTTAAAATATATAATTTTTAAAAATTGGAAAAAAAGTGAAACTAATTTGGACATCCCCATATCTTCTTTTAATTTATGACCTACTTTACTAGTTTGGACATTGAATATAAACAAACCAGAGTTCTTAAGATGACTTATTTTTTATACAAAATTGTTTAATACTGAGCTTTTTTTTAAAGGAGCATGGATATTACTTATCAAACTATCTTTTTTCTAACTGAGCTTAATGTACTTTCTTACTTTAATTTAAAATTAATATAAAGCACTTGCTATAGTGCAACCCATAGTTAAAAATAGCTGTTATAACACAATAATTTTGAAAATATAGTAAGGGGACGTATTTTTGTGTTTAAGAATTTTATTAACAATTTTTCTGCTCAAATAGCGCTTAAAACATAGAAAAAGTGATGAAGCCAAAAAGAACATTCCCATAAATTGAAATAGAGTTACTAATAGGTTATTTGATACTTAATAATAAATTAATAAAAGGGGGATAATAAAAATACACAATATATATAAAAAATCAATGAAAACTGATCCATATAGTTTAAAGTCGCCATTAGTGAATGCGAGCTTTCATTTGTAATTCTATTTTTTTATTTTTACATCACTCTTTTTTCTTACCTACACTTCTACTCTTATTTTTTTAGCTAGTGTTTTATTTGAGGGGGCATCCTCTTTTGGAATTTTGTTAAAATTTCTAAAAGCTTAGTTTCACATGTTTGTATTAATTAAAAAAAACATAGAATTATAGGGAAATCAATACATGACAAAAACTAGTATTAGTATTTGCTTCTGAATAGACTAATAGTTTTTTGAGAAACATATAGATTTATCTTGACATGCTATCCTCCAAATAAATATTTTTTAAAGTTTCTTATTAATTTGAATAAAGCTGGTGAAGTAATAATCATTACAGGGAAATAATATAATAATAATAAATAATTTTGTTGAATAAATATAAGAAAGTTTTTTTAAATTTCATCATTTTTTACATTTTTTAAGCGCTATTTGAACAAAAAGATTGTTAGTAAAGTTCCTAAACAAAAATATACATTTCCATATAATGAATTTTTATTTAAAGTACAAGAGTTGAGTAATAAATCAATAGCTTCAAATTAACCTTTTTAAGCATCACACTTGATAATTTTTGTTTCCATTTTGTTCGCTATTTAAATAATCTAAAATTGCAAAAGTTTTTTATTGGACTTATAAATAAAATACAGTCATTTACTTTTTATAGTAAATCAGGCTATTTTATTGGTCCATACATGATATATTATAAATTCAATTTTATTAGCTATTTTAAATAATTTGTATTACTATTTAATATACATGGCAACTAGAGTTTATAATGGACAAAAGTTTTGAAAATATAAATCAAAACTATTCATATTAGTAAACTAAAGTTTACCACATAAGATAAGCTTTGATTATTAATTTTGATTATTAATTTATCATAATTTGTACCTTGGAACTCCTTATCGTGATATCTGCTTATTTTAAATATTATAGGCATGTTTTCGTATATCAGCTAACTGATAATTTAAAAAATTAGACTATTTAAAATTGGACAAGATACTGAAATGAAAAAAATATTCCCGTACATTATATTGCTCTTTTTAAAAGGATTAACAGCTTGTGTTAATTACTGTAAACTTTGTTATTGTTAAATAAAAAATACCAATATCGATTAAATAATATGAAAGTAAATAACAATATAAAGGAAAATCAAATTATATATCACATATTAGTTCTATTATATACAAAACAATTTAAGCTATGGCAGTAAAATTTTTAAATCAACCAGATTTTTACTCCACCTATAAAACAAATTTAATTTAGTAATCAATGTTTGACATCATTGTTATGCCCCCTAAGATAAAAGCAAGGGAGAAAAAATCAAGTTAACTTTTTTTAACTGATTTAAACCTTTATGTGTTTATTTTATTTTTAACCTTTTAAATTGAAATTATTCACTTTTTGATTATGTTTTATCCAAAAACTTTGAATGATCCAATCACAACCAAAATCTCATTTACCCACGCTACTTATGAGCGTAACTTAAATCAATCTAATACTAATAATGGTACTGTAAGTCCACCAAACGGCCGTCCAAAACTAGTAAGAAAAAAATCCGGGGAAGTAGTAAAATCTGCATTAAAGCATTATACCGATGGTAGTGCTCCTCACAGTCCAAAAGCGGTTTCTTTCACCAGTAATTTGGTACGTGTACGTTCTTATGATAAATTAGAATGCCCTCAATCCGTTAGTGGTATCATTCCTATGACTATGAAAGTAATCAATTTCTCTAGTAATTCATCTTTCCTTGAAAGTTTACCCGTTGTTTTGGAAAGCATTGAACTAGATAAAGAAAACTCAGCAATAGTAGGCTTGATAAGAGTGCAAAACCTTTGCTTTGCCAAGGAAGTATTGGTACGGTATAGTTTTGATCATTGGACATCGTTTCAAGTCATTTATGCCAAATATTTAAGGCCTGTACATCTATCAGCTATACAACAAGATATATTTAGATTTGATTTAATGATCCCACCAGAGATGCGAGTAAGCAATGACCCAGATGAAATTCATTCCATTAAATTTGCGATTCAATTTAATTGCTGTGGAAAAGAATACTGGGATAACAATCAAGGTAGAAATTACTCTATAGAAATTACACCCAACATTGAAGTAGATCCAGATTATATGGAGCAAAGTGTAGCCATCCCACTACCAAAAGGTAGACGTAGTAATTCTTTTGACTTAGCTTCAAGCTATGGTGCTTCACCTGATCTGTCTTCACCTGATAATTTTAGACTAAATGAAACAAAGTCCCAATTTGGGGCTAGATACTCATTTAAAAATAATGTTAAACAAGAGAATGGTAGCCGAAGTGAGGCTATTATTTCTAAAGTAGATAGTATGAATAAAGCGAGTGGCAAGAATACTAATGGATGGTTATTGTATGACCCACCATCACCAGAGAATGAAGCTCAATTTGAACCAGGTAGTTTTAATGCCAGTACTAGCCCTTATTTTTATAATTTACCAAATACTAGTAAAAGTTTTTATGACTCTATTCCCATGGAGGATAGAAATAGTAATAATAGTTCACCTTTACATACTTGAAAAAAAAGAATTGTATTAGTTTTTAGTCTTAATTTATTTAGTATTATTAAAAATATATTATATTTTTACATCTGCTTTTTCTATTTTGTTTTTAGAAATCAATGATTTATAATTTCTTCTTTTTATCATCCTTATCTCATTATAAAGCGATAAGAGGTAATAAAACCAAACCTCAATTTTCATTTTAAAACAATAAAAATATGAAAATCGCTTTATTCTCAATAGTAAAATCAAGTATAATACTCGAAAGAGGTCAATATAGGAATTAACAATGTTATAAAGATAAAAAAAGTGACTCCAAACTGATATCATTAAAAAAATTAATTTGTATTTATCATTCCATATATACTTTAATTATTTTATTTTTTTTAATATGATAGTTTGTCGTATTTACTTCAAATATTATAAATGCTACAATCAAGTATTTTATTTTCATTTATTCGGCTAATCTACTTACTTTTAATGAAGTTCTAATTTATTACTTACTAATAGTTTACTAATGATACCCCAAAAGTAACAGCATTTTGGTTTTGATTTATAATTATTCTTTTCACAATATAAGTATAAAATGAAAGGTATAAGATAAATATTTGTAATGATATTAATTTTTTCTTTATAGAATTTGTATTATTTTAAAGTGTTATTTTTCTGTATATATATTTTTAAACTCCTTTTCGTATTTATTCTATTATTTTTTTCCAAACTCTATCTTTATTTAATTATAAATTAATTTCATATAACTTTTATAGAAACTATGTAACTTTACCTTCTAAATTTTATAGCGTTAATTTAACCTAGGAACAATTTATACTTTAAATTTTAGTGCAATAGTGAGATCATAACATTTTATTTTTATTAACTGTCCTTTTAGAACAAAATTAAATAAAGCAATGATTAAATAAACATAGAAAACTTTTAATAAGCCCAGCTTAGAATTATTAATTACAGTATGATTTTCCCCATCCAAAGCTTTGGTAGTTACTGATAGGAGAACATGACACAGGCTCATAATGGACTTGTGCTTGAGAACGGATTTGTTCACTTTGTAAAGCTTGAACCTCATTGCAAAATGATTTAAGGTCCACCTTGGCCGATCTACTAGACTTTAAAGATTGTTCAAAGCTATAGCGGGTTGAAAAGGGTGAGTTGGTAGTTGTATTTTGAATTAAATTAGATAAGGAAGGTGCAGGAGAAGAACTGTCAAAAGATTTAGAACGGACTCTGTTTGAATTACCAGGTCTGATTGGAATAGGAGCTGAACAAGTTTTATCTGTTTCTTGAACATTAACATAATAGGAAGGGTTGACATCAACAATGTAGTTGTTATTGTTGTTATTATCCCAGTGCTCTTCACCTCTTACATTATATTGAATAGCAAATTGAAGCTTGAATACCTTTTTAGGATTGTTTGTAAATAAAATACTCTTTGGAATATCTATCTTATATTTGAATAAATCTTGTGCATTTGAAGTTTGAGATAAAGAACGAAAGTAGGCAGCTTCACTTTCTTGAGTTGTATTCCAATCATCAAAGGTATATCTTAAGATGACTTTTTTAGCATAATCGAGATTGTTGACACGAATCTTACCAATAATACTAGCACATAAGCTATCTAAAGCAATAGACTCTAAACAGACTTGTTGTGAAAATATACGATGTTGAAGATGAAGCAAATCAGGACATGAGATTGATAAAGGAACTTTACCACTTACTGCTTGAGGACATAATAGTTTATCAAAGGTACGTACCTTAGTAAGCTCCTCATTAAATGTTACTGACTTCGATCTTGAATGACCTGGTCTTACTGGTGACTTTAAAGCCGATTTGGTTTGATTGGTAGTATGAACTGGGATTGAAGTAGCAAGGGGTTTAATAACCTCGATCTTAGGGATGATAACTTTTTTAGTTGGCTTGTAAGCTGGAACAGATACAGTATTGACACTGACATTGTGTAGTTGAGATTGGAATTGAAATAAAGCAGAAGGTGATACGGACAACATGTTGTAATAAATAAAGTTGATAATTAAATAAGTTTGGATGTTTATAAGTGAAGAACTAGTTAAATAAATACAATTAAAGTTGAAACTATAGAGATTTCTATTTTCAATTTAAAAGAGATTTAAAAAAAAAGTTGAGTAGTTTGAGTTCATATTTATACTTTTGGGGTTCCTAAGAATTGGATTTCTAAATTTATTAGGATCCTCCTCATAAATTATTAAATTTATGCGATAAGATAAGGACAAGCAAACATTATGTAAATTGCTAAATTTAGTATGCAATTTATCGGTTTATTTTTAATAGAACGTTGTTATCTTCAAAACAAAAAAGCTGAGTCTAACAAACTTACAAAAGTAAAATACAAATAAAATATTATACAAGATTATTTTAGTGTTTAATTAAACAATACTTATATTTAATTAATTGCTATTATTGATAAATAGCTTCTTGATATTATTAGTAGAATATCAATACACGCTTGAATTGTTAAAATTGATTAATTTTTAACTTAATCTGATGTTAATAAAAAAATAAATGAAGAAGCGATAAAATACATAATACTTAAACTAATTAAACGATTGGCTTAAATATAATTAAGATAAAAAAGTAAGTATAGAGATAATAATAATATATTATTTGAATCTTTATATAATACAATATTCATAAAATAACATTGTATTATATTAAATAAATATTAAATAAGATCGTTCGTTTACTTTGTTTTATTTTATTACGTTAACTTATTAAGGTTTTAATTTCTAATCACCTTATTTTGAATTGTAAGTAAAAGCATGGGAAAAACTCAGGGAAAAATTCAGGGTAAATATGATTAGATCACTAACAATCAAAAGTAAAAAATGAGTCAGATGGATTAAAATTTACGCCTGTAAAATAGATAAATTTGTACAGTTTGATTTGAGTTAAACTAAGTTTTATAAAGCATTTATTAAAAGATAACATGATCTTGATCTATTTTAAAAAATATTATCATGAGATACTCCTTATTTGTTGCTTTTGCTTAATAAAACACCACTCTTAGCTTAGTGGGCTCGATTTTTTGATATCAAACACTGAGATTATTATCTTTAATTATAAAAGATAAGCCTAATTTAATTTAACATTTATTTGTTTATAGTATAATTTAGGATTATTATAATATAAAAGAAAGTCAAACATTTTAAACATTTATAGTAAAAAAACATATAAAATATAATATGATTTTATTAAAGATCATATGTAGTGAAAGGGTGTTATGAAGTTTAAAAATGTTTGAAATGATTAATACCGTGGTAAAATCAAGCAAGTTTTAATAAATTTTAAACAATCCCCTTTAAAAATATAAAAATACGTAAACCTTCAAAAATAATAATAACATGGGAATAATCTGGTATAAAACTTTTAAAATAATACTTATAGTTCTTTTATGAATTTTGTAATCTAATTTTCGATTATTGATAATAGTATATCCCCCTCAATGTACTATCAAATCACTATTTTATCTTATCGCTATACTTAACCACCATTAATATTAAGGTTATATCATTAAGTAAATAACATTTGCCACGATTTTCATTTAAGTTATAAATTATAAGGTGCTTTTATTTGATAGACAACAAATAACACCGTCTAATCTCTACTTTTTGCCACGTTTTAATAGTATGAATCTTATAACTATTTAACTATTAATTTTAACTCATTTTGCAATGATAATTCAAAAATATCAAATTATACTCTTATTCTTATCCCCTTTTCAAAAAGGAGGTACTAAATTTTAAGGTTTAACTTTATAAGATTAAATGAAATAAAATAATTCCCTTGTTTCCATTAATTTTTCTCACGCCTAGAAATCTCAACTTCAGTTAACTCTTAAATTCAAACGTAAGTTTATACTAAACAAATCATTATGTTTGGTTATTACTTAGTTTGTTTTCATAGATAAGAAACTATTAATTATAATTCCATCTTATCCTTTTTGTTATTACAAACCATCCGTACTTTAATAAATTAATACTAAATGGTACAAGCTTTTGCCTTAGATAAGAGTATTTTTACTACCTCCAAGTTTATTAAAACGTTTAAGGGATAAAGTTAACTAAAAATAGACTGCATTTATAAAAATAACCCAAAAAAGATTCTATAGAATTTTCAATCCCAAAACTTTATGCTTGAAACTGAACCATGTTTGTGCAATTAAACTATAAAGTTAAATAACTATTGTTAATAACGTAATAATAAGTCTAAGGATGTTCATTTTAATCAGCTATTTGATGAATAAATAGATAAGAAAACTTGATTTCTGTTAAGTATTATAATTATCTTAAAGTTTATTGATATTATATTTTATTATTACTATATTTTTAATAGCTTTAATAGTTTTAGTAGTTTTAATAGTTTCAAAGATAAGAGCACCGCCTGAATTTAAAAAATCGCAATATTAAATGGAAAATTAGTTCCACACTATACCGTTATCTGTAAAAATCCCACCCCCTAAACTTTGGCTCACTTTGTTATTAAAATATTCCTATTTATATTTCATTAATCAATGTAACTTTAATGATCTCACATCAATTTGTGGTTAAAACTTGAATTATAAAACAAACTAACATCAATCAATTTAAGTGTATTATTTTTACTATTTATTATTTATTAATAAAGTAGTAATAAAGTTTATACAATTGTAATAATAACATAAATTTAAACTCATACGAATAGTTTTATTAATATGGCGTTGTTATCTGCTAAATGTTATATTAAAATCCTGTAGTTTTAGAGAATAAATTGAAATGAGCTCATTCTTACATTTAATTTGAGTGAAATGAAAGTTTAAGACAAACACAAGTTTACCCAACTCCCTTTATCTACCCTCCATCTTTAAAAGTGATAAGAATAGAACCAATCATTTGGAGCTAATGTCGACGTCAATACAATTATTGAATTAGTATATAAACAACATTAGAAACTTCAAATCTACCCCTGATAATAATCAATTTTCCCCATAATCAACGAAAATTATAAATTTTAGCTTTATCAGAGATAACGCTTTTTTTATTCTATTTTTTTTTTTAAAAAAATATGCTTTATAATTACTCACCTCCTTTACTGAGTACAATAAACCATGTACCTACCACTTCGTTATCTTTGACTCATGCTATCTTTGAATCCCAGATTCAACCTAAACCAAAACTATTAATACGTAAAATTTCGGGGGAAGTTGTTAAACCGATATTAAAAAGAGAAGATAGTTTTAATAGTAAACATGGACTAAAAAGTGTCCAGTTTTCAAGTAAAGAATTAGCTAAAATAGTGCGATTCGATAAAACATTATGTCCTCAATCTATTAGTGGGAAAATACCTTTAAGTATTAAATTGACTAATTTCAATTCAACTGTAGATAGGTATCATCATATGGTTCATTTAGAAGGTATCGAATTAAGTAAAGATAAGTCAAGAATTCAAGGGCTAATAAATGTAACCAATATAACCTTTCAAAAAGAAGTTATAGTGAGATATACCTTTGATAATTGGACTTCATTTTCACATATCGATGCTTATCATCATAAAAGTATAAATCAAGATAAAGATCAATTTCAATTTGTATTAACCTTACCAAAAGATAAGTTAACGAGCGAAGATGTAAATGCGGAATATAATTTAAAATTTGCAATTCAATATAATGTATGTAATAATGAGTACTGGGATAACAACGAAGGTAAAAATTATACAGTAACCATTAAACCCAGTGTATATATTAAAGAACCAAAGCCAAGTTTCGGTTCAAGGTATTGTATCAACGATAGCTTGAAGGAAGAAGTAGTAAATCAGCATATCAAATGTATACCGAAATCGAGTTATAAACAAAATGATTTTATATCGATAAATGAAACTTTTTTTACATCGTCAAATGTATTCAATAATATCCAGTGTAACAATAATCTTTTAAGCTCTTCTCCTATCCACTTATCTTGTTCCCCAGTTTATGGTATGGGTTGGGCTAAAGCAGGTTCATCTTGGTTTGACTCCATCACTATAGACTCTTTCAGTCATTCACCACCAGTTTCTTTTAGTTCTTAGGTCTTTGATTCTTTTTAGTTTAATAAATTATATGTTTTTTTACAATAATTTGATAGGAAATTTTTATAAGTTTGTTTTAAGTTGTGAATGTTTACTGTAGCTTTTTGATTTATGATTTGTAATCATAAAGTTAAAATTTAAAAAAACTTTAGGTAGATAATGTACAGTAATTATTATTGAATCTCATAAGCCTTTTTTCGGACTAGATCTTTTAACAAAACACCCGTTCAGTATTCACTGATCCGCTAAAAGTCAGTCTTGAATTATTCAAAAAACTATACCAAACTATTCCTTTTACTTTTTATATTAGGACCTAAAAAATCCCCTTAACACTTATCCCAATTTCTTAATTTTCTCCATTGTTTTTTAAGTGAATAAATGCCTATTAGTTTTTATAGTCTAGTGTATTTTTAGGCGGAAATTACTATGACTATAAATGTATCTAGATTCTTTTGGACAAAATTCGCGGCTAATTTTGCAATGAAAATTTGCAAATTGGTTATAATCAATTAATTGTTGATAGAAAGGATCAAAACTATTGTTTTAATATAAATAAAGTACTTAAAACATGAATGTCTTATTTGATTTAATTGTTAAAAAGTTTTTTTCTAATACCTTTTTTTTAATATGTTCAAGCTAATTTAATAAAAGTTTTTCATCTTTAAAAGTCTAGACACTAAGTACTTTATTTATCAAAATAAAAACAATATAAAAAAAAATAACTCTTCAAAAATGTTACAAGGAGGGTATTAAACTAGTAGGCTCAGAATCCCTTCAAAGTATTTTAGTCCTCTTTAGGCTTAACTAAGTCAAAGAGATCAAGGTTAGAGATTTAATAGAGGTGATGGGGTTATGGGTATCATTAATAAATTGATGAGCGAAAAACCTCTTATAAGTATTGTAGATGCTTGCGGCAGTAAAAGGGAACGAAAAAAGGGACATAAGGGGTCAATGTGGAATGAAAGCTGTAGAAGTGTGAATCTAGTTAAACAATTTTAACTTTTTAAACATTGCGATATTTTTATAGTTTTTATTTTTATATAAATAAATAAATAAAAATCTTTTTAGTCTATTTTTTTGACTAATCATAGAATCTTGGTTCAATATATTAGAAATATGTTTTAAAGATATGGGGATGTATTTTTGTATTTAAGAATTTTACTAACAAATTTTCCGCTCAAATAGCGCTTAAAAAACGGAAAAAATAATGAAGCCAAAAAAAACACTCTCATATATTGAGCTTATTGATAATTAAATAAGTTTTATATTTGCTTATTATATTATATTATATTATATTATATTATATTATATTATATTATATTATATTATATTATATTATATTATATTATATTATATTATATTATATTATATTGTATTTTATTTATTTAATAAATAATAGAACATAATTTTTTATAATAAAACTATATGGGGATGTATTTTTATGTTTAAAAATTTTACTAACAAATTTTCCATTTAAATATCGCTTAAAAAATGGAAAAAATAATGAAGTCAAAAAAAACACCCCCATATATTAAAATAAAAAATGGATTTTATATTTTTATAATAATTTTGATTTAATTTTATAACTTTAAATAATTTATAAAACATAAAACATGGGGATATATTTTTTTTATTCAAGAATTTTATTAACAATCTTTCTGCTCAAACAGCACTTAAGAAATGGAAAAGGTGATGAAACCAAAAAAAAACATCCCCATATATTGAAATTAAAACATTAAAATCGGAAATATCTTTTTTGTCTGAAATGTAACTAAATTCTATTATTTGCGTGCAAAAAATGTACAAGACATAGAAACGAAAAACATTGAGAGTTTTTTTTATAACAGATCAATCATAATAAGATTTATTTTCCGCGTAAAAATAAAATAAAATAAAATAAAATAAATATCAATACAAGAACATTAGTCTATTCTATTGTTTTCTATACTATATCCTAAAGCACCATTACTTAATAATGTTATTTTTAGCTTAATTAAAAAATATTTTTTCAATTGGACGACTTGCTAAGTCAGACTAACTTTATTCTTAAAATTGTTATAAAAAATAAATGACAATACCAGTATCATACTACTCTTAAATAGCCAAAGTTTTCTATTTTTAATAAAAAGATTAAATTTTATTGTTTTTTCGGGTTTTTAATATATTAACACTGGGTAATTACGATGGTTGAGTTAACTTGTTATGTATCAAAATGAGATAACTATAACTGTCATTCCTTAAATGATTAATCATAAGAAAAAATACTATAACTATGTTATTATCAAAGCTATGGCTATAGTGTATATCTATACTATTAGAAATCCATCAATGCTAAAGTAGATACATAAATAATTTACTAAAATAATTGTTTATTGTCAACTATATGTAGCTTTTATGATTAATTTGTATCGTGGGAACCATATTTTATGTTTATCAATGGTTTAGTTTACTAACTAAAATAAAATACAGGTGGTATTATGATGACCACTCATATTATTACTCAGCTGATTAATAGAATTATAATGAACGAAAGTTACATTTATTATAAGTATAAATATTCAAAATATCTAAAATAATGAACTAAACTAAAATTAGTTTTATAAAATGAAATTCAGTCTTTATTCTTTATTCCTCATTGCTGGTGTTGTATCTGGACAAGATCAAAGAATCATTAATGGTCAAGAGTCAGTACCTTTCTCACACCCATTTGTTGTTTCATTACAAAGAAGTGGTAGTCACTTCTGTGGTGGTTCTATCCTTGACCGTAATACTATTATTACTGCTGCTCATTGTTCCCAAACAACCCCTTCAAGTGTTACTGTCAATGTACATCGTCACGATCTAAGAAAGACTGCAGCTAGTGAAAATGGTGCAAGTTTATTAGTAAAATCTATCAATAGTCATCCACAATATTCTTCTAATACATTGACTTATGATGTATCTGTTTGGAAATTAGCTGCCCCAATTCCAAGTAATATTCAAGTTGAATTTGTTACTTTAGATTCTTCTAACATTGGTCAAACTGTTGGTTTACAAACCATTGGGGTTGGATGGGGTAGAACTAACCCAAACACCAACACCTTATCTCCAGTATTAAGAGAAGCTATATTACCAGTTTATAGTCATGACCCATGCAATACTGCTTATGGAAATTTCTTAAAGAAAGAACATCATATCTGTGCCGGATATAAAGAGGGACTTAAAAGTATATATATATAGGGATAAATATAGATATGGAACACTAATTTTTTTATTAGGCGCTTGTAACGGCGACTCTGGTAGTCCTTTATTTGTTAAACAAGGCGGAAACATTCAAGTTGGTATTGCAAGTTTCGTATCTGGTAGCCAATGCTTAGCCCCAGAAGCACCAACTGTAAGTTTACTCATAATATATTTTAGCAATTATTTATTTTTTAGGTATATTCTCGTGTCAATACATATATTAGCTTCATTCGTCAAATTCAATCAAAACCTTAGGTTTAATAAAACGTTATTTTATTATGTGACTATTATAATCTTTCGATTTTATTAAAATATAATTTCTTTTGGATAAAACTATTGGCTAATTTTAAATTTATAAAATTCCAAAAAAGAAGCAAAAGCTTCTCTTGTTGAAATGAGTCGCTTAATTATTAAAAGAATATTGAATAAACAAACTATCTGTAATTTGAGAGCTATCTCAATTAATAAGATACATAACACCAGTTTTATTAATGAACAAAATAATAAAGGAGTGGATAAATTCGGTAATTTATACGAGGTACCAGAATATCCATTTAGTATTCCATTACAAGATAGAAGTAAAGAAAGCGAAGAGAATCTACGACGAAGGTTAGTTTACCAATGTCGTAAACGAGGTATATTAGAGACTGATTTAATCTTATCAACCTTTGTTGGAAAATATTTAAATGATTTATCTTATGAAGATTGTAAGCAGTTCGATCAATTATTAAATGAAAATGATTGGGATATTTATTATTGGGCAACCGAAGAAAGAACTCCTCCAGCAAATATCGAAGGACTAAAAGTATTCCAATTAATTAAAGAACATGCTAAAAATAGAGAGAAGAAGGTATTAAGAATGCCAGAACTACTTTAAATAAAGATGAAATTTTGTTTATTTTCACGGATTAATTAGTGTTATTATTCATTTTTTATATTAAACTAGGATATTATTAAGTATTTAGCAGTTTATATACTCACAATATAGAGCTTAGTATTCAGTCTATACTTTAATATTATACTATTTATACTATTTCAAACATAATATTCCTTTATTTTTCCAAGTTAAAGTTTTAGACATGCTGAAAGTTATGGCTAGAATGATTGGCTTAAAACTAACTCGTTGATTATTCATTTTTAATTTTTAAAATTCAAGTTTTGTTTTTAAAATTCAAGTTTTATTTTGAAATTGAAATTGAAATTGAAATGGAAAAGTATAAAGTAATAAGATCAACTATCATTCTGTTATTATTAACCATTAACACATATATAGCGTATTGAAAAATTAGGCGAAGGTAATAGATAAACGACTTAAATTATACTAAGCATAATTGTAATCGTCGATTTATAGGAACCTATGGTATTGTTTATAAAGCACAAAATTTAGAAACCAATGAGTTTGTTGCATTAAAACGTATAAGATTGGACAACGAAGAAGAAGGGGTATATAATAATATAGATAATCTACTATGATTCTTACTTGAATTAGGTGCCTTGTACAGCTATAAGAGAAATATCTTTATTAAAAGAGTTAAAGCATTTTAATGTAGTAAAGTAAACTTAATTGAATCAGTCCTGTTCCAAATTAAAATAAGAATAGATTACACGATGTGCTTCATGTGGATAAAAAATTGGTCTTGGTTTTTGAGTTTTGTGATTCCGATTTAAAGAAATATATGGATGCATTTAATGGAGAATTAGAGCCTATAACTGTTAAGGTAGTATTTTAGTATATAAAAATCATAAAATCATATTAAACTATTTTAGCATTTACTATACCAACTATTAATGGGGTTGGCTTTTTGTCACCATAATAGAGTTCTACATAGAGTAAATATCAGTATAATACTTTATTGACGAATGATTCATGAATAATTTAGGATTTAAAGCCTCACAATTTACTTATAAATAAGGTATATATAAAATCTTAGTTACTTATAATAGCTTAATTAATCTTATACTTTATGAAGAAAGGAGAACTAAAATTAGCAGATTTTGGTTTGGCTAGAGCTTTTGGTATCCCCGTTAGAAGTTATTCTCATGAAGTAATAGCTACGGATAATTAAATAAAGCTAAGTTAATTAATTACTAGGTTGTTACCCTATGGTATCGTCCACCCGACGTATTAATGGGATCGAGACATTATGATACAGCTATTGATATTTGGTCAGTTGGTTGTATATTTGCAGGTATTTCAGCTTTGCTTTATTATATGATAAATAATAAAATAATTCTTATAGAAATGTCGTCTGGATTACCATTATTTCCAGGAAATTCAGTAAAAGATCAATTAGTAAGGATTTTCAAAATACTAGGAACTCCAACCGAATTAACGTGGCCTGGGGTCTCTCTTCTACCTGATTTTAAGCCATTCCCACATTTTCCAGCTACTTCACTTGCTCCTTTGGTTCCAAAATTAGAACCACAAGGTGTTGATTTACTTGTGGTACTATATTATATTATATGATAGTTTTTGTTTATACTTAATGATATCTTATTAGCGCTTGTTAGAATATGATCCTTCTAAGAGAATTACTGCTCATGCAGCACTTTCTCACCCATATTTCGCGGATATCGAAAAAGACTAACTTGGTTCTTATTTTATATAAACACTATTTTTTATTATAATCTAATATATTTAGCCATACGATATCTTAATTATTCTATTTATAACTTTGATATTTTAAGAATAACTGAGATCCATATATTAAACTAGAATTTATTTTATAAAACTGATAAACACAATGATAAACTAGTGGAAGGGTGATAAACATAACATATAGTACATTGGCTTAGATGTTTACTATTACTGTATTTATATAATTCGAGTGAAATTTGAGTTGGAAAAGCCAAAGATAAACAATTTCTTTTAGGTTAGTCGTTTTCAAGGGAATTATGAAGATTCCATGAAAGTATTTCAATTTAAGTCATAGACTGCTTCTTTAAAACCTTAAAATAGTAAAAATCACAAGTTATTCATAGTTGAAGATAATAAAGGTTTATAACGAACTGGTCAATAATATGACTGGAGGAACCGGGATGTGATAAGAGAGGAGAGATATGATTGCGCTAATTGGAGAAACACTCTAAGTTTAATTGACAAGCTAGTATTTGATTAGGTTGGACTTCATATGGGAAAACTACATTTTGTACAACACTACTCGAAAGTGAGGAAGATGGGCACATCCAAAGGTAGTGGTCATTTGGTCATTTGAGGATAAATTTATGTAAAAGAGTAGATGGCCCAAAACCCCGCTATCGTTATAAAGTCTGAGGTATGCTTCCTTAAAATCTTGGATGGTAAAAACATGAAAGGCTTGATTAATAAAATTAAGAATAGTAGAGAAGTAACATGTTATCTACATAATATCCTTTATTTTTTAAAATATTATTCTACGGAAATCATAAAGAATAAGGTAAAATGCTATATCATAAACAAATATCTTTTATTTAACCATATATGCTAAAGTGGATTTTGTTTGAGAAAAAAGTAGCGTTTTAAAAATGGCAGAAGGAATAGTTTAGATGTTTTTCAGAAACTTTATATATTCTAAAACTTTAAATATAAATACAAATTGTAGCATTTATCAATACAAGATTTTTGTATTATAAAATAATCTATATGGGGATGTATTTTTGTGTTTAAGAATTTTACTAACAAATTTTCCGCTCAAATAGCGCTTAAAAAATGGAAAAAATAATGAAGTCAAAAAAAACACTCCCATATGGTATTGCTAAAATTGTATATGAGGTTATTTAGTGTTTTTAAAAGTAAAAACATAGATGCATAGGAGATAAATATGACACCATAAGTTATATTATTAATCTAAACTTAAAATGCTTCTGTTATTAGCTTGTTCTTTAAAATATGGGGACGCATTTTTGTTTAAGAATTTTACTAGCAATTATTCTACTCAAATAGCACTTGAAAAATCGAAAAAGTAATAAAATCAAAAAAACATCCCCATATAATAAATAGAAAATTACAAATGAAAAATAATAGCATAAATGATTTATTTTAACTGGAATCGTGAAATACCTAAAGCAGTATTTTTATAATACTCAAAGCGAGAAAGTAGATTATTAAATTTTAACTCACTATCACTTATGGATTTTTTTATCAATTTGAACTAAAAACTGTTTCTTATAGCAAACTAGCTTGATTATTTTAGAATTATGATAATAGCATTCTCCATTTATAAAAGTAACTACTTTGGTGTTATGCAAAAGGAGTATCATATGAAATATATTATTAGTTGAGATGTTATATCATTTAAAAATTGCTTTTTCAATTGACTTAGAGTGTATAAAATTGTTGTTTCCGTATACTGTCCTATGTTTATTTTTGAAGCCTCAGAAACATAATGTTTCAAACCAGACCCTCGATTTGTACACTTTGGTCTATGGATAGTTAATATTTGGGGATTTTGTAAATGTAAAATAGTTTTAAAGGTAGGCTCAAAAATATCTAAGCCACTAATATGTATTTCTTTTAAACACGAAAAGTCAGAAAGCAGACTTATATTGGACATTAATTTAGTGAAGCCAAAAAATTCAATATTTGGATGTGATAATTTAAACATATCATCACATATGAAATCATCTATAATTGCATACACTTCTTTATTCTAAAAACATCATCTAAATAACTTAAGTCAACTTCATTTATCGGTGTACTTATCAACTTCAATATTTCAAGTAAATAAAATTTTGGACCATTACTTAAACTTGAAGACATCGAAAATATACCAAAAATAATTACCAGCTTCTTTATCTGGGTAAAAGACCCCTTTAATTTTTCAATCCCATTTAGTTTGATTTAAGCATGTCTAATTATTAAAGTCTTGAGCTGATCTGTATCAAGTAATTTGATAAGATAATCTAAATCGATTGAGCCTTTGATTGTAGCAGTGGATTTTTTAATTTTAAATAATAAATACATATACTTTAATAAAATAGTTTTGCAGTCCTTCTTAATAGTTAATATCATGTTCTTTAGATAAAGGAGCTATTTGTGGTACTAAGCTATTCAACAAGAGACATTGGGTAATTTCGAGTAATCAACATATAATATTTTACTTTTGGTGCATAACTTTAAATAGTTTAATTATTCGTTCGTTCTTTTCAATTATTGTACATCATCACTGTGACCTTTACAAAGTGTATTGGATCCATGAGTAGGCTGATGAACATAAGTAGGCTGAATAGCATAAGTTATAAGAAATGAGATGGTTAATTTGTTTAAACAATACCTTATTTAAAAACCTTAAATCAAATGATTCATCCGGAGACAAGGATCTAAAAATAGTATCGGCTGGAATGTTGGGTGAGTTATCTAATTTTAAGGTACTCATTTTATATTAAATTGAAAAATAAAGTCATAAGTTTTCCTTTATTTATACTATATATAAATATGTAGGTTATAAAAAGGTTATCTTAGTATTTACTCATTTTTTATTCAAATGACATAAACTATATCAAATTTATCTTATTGTTCGTTTATTCCAATGGTTGAGTTAAACGTTTTTATTAAAACACTTTCAACTAAAGGTAATGTTTTAAGCTTTATATGAGGATGTTCTTTTCACTACTTTTTCTATTTTTTAAGTGCTATTTGAGTAGAAAAACTATCAATAAAATTCTTAAACAAATAATACACTCCTATATCTTTATTTATCTAATATTACTACAAAAATGCTTTTAGAAAATTACAATTTAACACCTTAATCACACAGGTTATTCTAAAAGATTTTATTATATATGATGTAATATTATGAAATTGAAATAAGATATTTGATATAAAGAACTCTAGTATGAATACTTATAATAGTAACATATCAGCAGGGCTTATTTTTTATCGTATTTAGTGCGTTTTCTATATCTATGTAAGTATGAACCTAATCTAAAATTAATAATAGCAATTTTTAAAAAATAGTTGTTTTTTAGTTGGTTGAAAGTTTTAAGCTTTCGCTATAGTTAAAAGACACAAGAGAATATAAATATGGAGGAGAATGTGGTAGCGTTATTTTTGGGCTGTTTTTGTATTAGAGAGAGTATTTCTTCTGTGCACAATTTATTCGATTTAGTGTATATTTCATAGCAAAAAATTTAAGGGGTTTTGTGCATATAAAATACTAGACAAAAATTAAACTATGAGTAATTTAATTTTTCGACTTAGTAGAAGAGTCAATAGCCATATTAGAACTTCACATTTATTAATTGGTGTTTTAAAATGGTTACTTTGAAATGATTACGCTATTAATAAAGTTCTTAGGCTTTGATTTTTATGGATTTAGTTTGTGATCATTTAACTGTATATTATTAAGTTCAGCCTTAATTAATATAGCTGCTACTGTCGAAAGTAGAGAAATAATTAATGAAATATTCTATGATTTAAAATATAACAAATATTTTGTCCTAAAGCTCCTGCTTTAAGAGAATAGACATATAACCACTCTTATGAATAATACAAATAATTCTACAAAATATAATTATTTCCAAGATATTGCTTTATAGTGACAAATGTGGAGCTTAATACTTGTCATAAATTTGTGGGTTAAAAGTTCGGTTATAAAAATAAGAGTTTTGATACCATTTTCTTTTATATCAATGGGGATATACTAAAAGTGGAAATTCTCTTTTTTACTCAACTCATGATTTTATTTTTTTAAACTATATATAGTCCTTTTAATTTTTTTACTATCTCCGCTTCTTTTTCATATATAATTATATCAATATAAAACTATACTCTATTGTTGAGTTATAACAAAAACTTTTGAGTAGGAGTGAATTAAAAATAATGGAATTTAAGAATTAAAGGGATCTTTAATTCTTAATCCGTGCGCTATACTTTGTATAATAAAACAAAAAGAATAGTAAATTTAAGTTTATGGATATTACAAAAGTGGTGCTAGTAAACAAAATGTAATTGGCTGAATTCAAGGTTTAAATCTGAATCCATATTTTTAAAACTATTATATTAATTTATTGGACAACATAATGAATATACTCAATTTAAAGGTCTATTATTAGTTGATCTCACTTTTAATATGGCAATTTACACTAGTGAAAGAATTAGTTATTTTTCATCTATGTAACTTGTTCCTAATTGTATAATGTATAATTTAGAGTCTAGACCGTTTCCTTAAACTATATAAATAGTTTAAATAGATTTAAATGATATTTTAATATTAATCGTTTTTTATTTCTAAAATAAATACCCCATCATGTTCGATATGTTACAGTTATTGTTTGAAGCTGAAAACAAAGGAGATGTATTACCTAACAACGAAATGACAAAAGATGTTACGGACTTGGAAAAAGAGGATATTGTAAGTTTTAGAAATATGTTAAATATTTGACTTAGGAATTAATAGTTTTTCATTAGAATAAACTCAAAGCTTTAAGTTTAATGAGAGACTTTCTTGATAAAAGAGATGACTTTTGTAATATACCACCACTAGAGAATTTAGTTAACACGCCTATTTCTAAAAGGCCAAGTCATGATGCTTTCAACAAACCTAGTATTGAAAGTAGGAAGTAATCGTATTTATGCTTGGTGATTTCTAAGCAAAACAGGCATGAAAATAGTTGTATTCGCAGTTTTTGTTAATAATTTTTGTACTTAGAGAATAAATATTTAATTATATTGTTAATAAATTAACAGAGCATTAGTAATTCTATCTTATTTTTCAAAATGTTTTAATATGTTTAACTGTAATCGTAATCAAATGTTGAAAAGGTATTTTATACAAATCAGAGATAAGGTAAAGATATAAATATGGAAAATACACTTATTGAGTAAATAGTTTAATCTAACACAATCCTTATTTCCAGTTCAAGTTATAAAAAAAGTGCTCTTTTTATTATAAAAAGAAAATAAGGTCAATAATAATTCTAGCGAATTCAAGATCTAGACAATGGAGATTAATAAAGTGTATCTTTTGAGAGTTTTGATTTAATGAATTATATAAAATACCGACTTCTTGCCTATTATTTTTACTAATCAATCCATGATCCAGAAAATTCCAAAGGAAAAACTATCTAACCGGACAAAAGAAGCCTATAACATTAATAGATTTTCATTTGTAAATCTAGACTTACAAGGGATTTTATACTTAGCTAATATAAAAAGTTACCATCCATTAAATATTGCATAAGCAAACTAAATTAAAATTTAGTAATAAAATGAGCTAGAAAATATTTAAAAATAAATGTAATCTCTCTATTTTTAAAGTTCTAGACATTTACATCTCTTTTGAATTGATCCTTCTACGTTTTGATTTAATTACATCCCCTTAATGTCAAAATACTAAATTATTTCCTTGGCTTTAATCAAATTATTTGATTGAATGCTAGACCTTATAAAAATTGTCAATTACCTATAATATTTAATGACAATGCTAAAGATTTAAGTAAAACAAATAATAATAAAAATTATTTTTAAAATTATTGTCACACTCACTTATATAAACTAAATAGATATTATACTATTTAAATAATTGTAAAGCACATTGAATTAGTCAATATGTTGTATCACTTGATGTTTCTTGTAGAAGTAATTGAAGAGTTAATGTCGTATTTAATTGATAGGAAAGTAGATAAGCTTTTAGATAAGAAGGCATATCCATAAGGTTGACATTTTAATTTTATCACATCATATCTTTTAACATTTTGAACTCTTGGTTTAAACCGACAAGTAAGTTTATTAGTATAAAAGAATAATTAAAATTGAAAAATAGTATTTGGAGAGGGTCTCTTAACTTTAATGTTAGAGTTGAGGCCTTTATTCTGCTACCTTTTAAATATTATATTATTAATTAGCTTATATGCTTAAATCCATTGAATGTACATAACAGAACCATCTTTTTTTCATCCGCTATTTTAATAAACTATCCGCTTTATATAGGCGGAGCTGGACTAAATTTATAAAAAATATCTAGCTATTATTTGTGTTTCATTTAAAATCTTTAAAAAGTGTAATTTAAAGCTTAGATTATTTTACGATACCCTTAAACTTTATAGATGTTAGATTATCTTTTGGCCCTTTTGTCCTTGCTCAAATTAATATTGAAATATTGGGCAGAAGCATTTGGATTAATAAAATTACAAGCTAAAATTTAGAAAACTAAATTAGCTATCACAGGAATTTCATCAGTATGTATTTTGTACTGAGTTGCTTATATTAAAATATCTATTAGACAAAATATTGACCAGTCGATAGTTTACAAAAACAGAAGCAAAAAACTTGGTATTAAGTAAGAACAATTTAATAATAAAGTATAGAAAAATAAGCTCATATTTTAAAATAACAATCTAAAGTAATATACAAAGGTAATATCACTTTATTGCTTAAGTCCAAAAGAATCAGTTGTATTATCTAGAATCAATCAATTAAAATTGAATAGCAATAGTTTATTATTTTTAATTTATTGAAACAGATTAAGAGAATAACTTTTTATTAATAAAATAATATACATTACTATTTATAGTTTTTAATCATGTTATACTCCTATCTATGATATAAATAGACTCTATTATTTTTCATAAATAGGATTAGTGCCAACAATAGTAAGCTCTTGGCCATGATGGATAGACCAATCAATTCGAAGGACAAGAGATATAGTATTCCACCCCATCAGAATTATCTCATGAATAATATTTAAGCAAACTGTTTTAAAATTTTCAACAATAAGTTATAAAAAATAAACAAAATGTAAAAATTGGCAGTATAAATTGAAACAATTCTGATTAAAACTAGAGTCATTTCTGCTAAAAAGTTTAACTTTGTTTATTTTTTTATAATTATTATTAGATAATTCTATTACAGTGTTCAATTTTTTTTAGTTAATATATTAGATTGAAAAGTATTTATTTAGTTTAATTAAGCCCATTTAATCTTATTAAAAATTTATCTTAAAGAAGAGTGATTTGAATCCACCAATAAAACTCAAGTAATTCCAGCAATTATAAAAAGAAATTAACAGTTTAAGCCACCATTTTTTATAATTAAAAATATTTATTTATGTCGGACGGATTTCAAGAAGTAACAATCAGTGAAAGTGGAAATGAAGATGGATTAAATGAAGTTAAAAGAGATCCAAGTATAAGGAGTACTAGTACCATTTCAAGGAACTCATACATTGACTTTAATCATCATGTACCAAATACTACTACTCTTTCACACACCGATTATGACAATGGTTTATCCATTCAAAGTGATGTAACTTTAATTGGTGAATTACCTGTATTTTCTCCAGCTACCTCCACATTACCAACTATTATGGTCAAAGAAGAAAATAACGAAGAGGAAGAAGTGGATTTTCAATTAAATCTAATGAATATTGATGAAGGATTAAATTTAACAGATAATATGGATAATCTATCAAATAGAAATAAACATATAGAAGCAACTAAAGATATATTTACAGATGAAGAAAAATTTGCTTATGTAGCTTTATGTAGAGTATTGTTAACGCAACAAACTAGTAAATATCCCTTCAAAATTAAAGAGTATGCTTCAGCTAATGCAAGTTATACTGTTTTTGCAAAAAAAATAATGAAAAAATTATATAATCATATGGCTGTTAGTGAAGAAGGTAAACCATTGTTTTTTTTATTTGAATTAAATTTTAATTTTTGTAGAACAAGTGATGATTGATAAATTATGTAGTCATGGAGTTATACCGTCCGATTTAAGTAAAACAATCCTATCAAATTGTACTACAAAAGAAGCAAGATTGAATAAAGCAACTATTGAAAAATTAAATGAGACTAATCAAATTGATGTACCAAAAGGATCACAAACATTAAAAATAGATATAAGATGGACCATCATATTAGATTTATTTTTGTTATTAACAAATGAAGATATTTATGATTCAAGATCAAGGACATTGTTAAAAGCAATGGCAGAAGAAATTAAATTGGATTGGTTTGATGTCATTGATTTAGAAAAAAGAGTAGCGGAACAATTTCAAATTAATGAAGTAGCGGAAGCATTAACTCATACTTCTGAAACAAAAGCAAGGAAAAAGACTAATTTAAAATCAAGGTTGTTATTAATAGGTGTAGCTACTGTTGGTGGTAGTGTGATTATTGGTTTGTCAGCTGGTTTATTAGCGCCCGTAATTGCAACCGGTGTCGGAGCTGCTTTTACTGGTTTGGGTTTAGCTGGTACATCGACTTTTTTTGCAGGTGCTGGTGGTACGGCATTAATTGCCACTGGAGGTGTTGTTGCTGGTGGAAGTAAGTTAAAGTAAAATCAAGTATACATATTGATTAATTAAATTTATAGCCATTGCTGGTCAAAAAATGGAAAAAAGAACAAGAGGAGTGAATATATTTGAATTTTTACCTATTTATGATAACAAAAGATCAAGTGTATTATTAAGTATAACAGGATGGCTTCCAGGTAAAGGAGAAGATGTAACAAAACCATTTAGCATGGTAGATAGTCGAATTGGTGATCATTTTTCATTATTATGGGAACCAGAAGCTTTAAAACACCTTGGTAATTCATTAAAACTATTAGCAGGTGAAGTGTTATCATTTGCTGCTCAAGAAATTTTAAAGCATACATTGTTAAGTGCCCTTTTAGCTGCATTAGCAGTTCCAATGGCACTTAGTAAATTAGGTTATTTAGTTGATAATCCTTGGTCTAATGGTTTAGTATTAGCTGAAAAAGCAGGCCTAGTTTTAGCGGATATATTATTAAACCATGCACAAGGTCATCGTCCAGTTTCATTGGTTGGATTTTCTCTTGGCGCACGCGTCATCTTTTATTGTTTGTTGGAGTTAAGTCGATTAAAAGCATTTGGTATTGTTGAAAATGTTTATATATTTGGAGCGCCAATTACTGCTTCCCAAAAACAATGGAAAGAAAGTGCCTCTGTTGTTTCTGGACGATTCGTTAATGGGCATGTGAAAAGTGATTGGATCTTAGGTTTCTTATATCGAGCTGCCTCCACTAGTTTTTCAATTGCTGGACTTAACCCAGTACAAAATGTAGAAGGGGTAGAAAACGTAGATGTTACTCATTTAGTGTCAGGTCATTTAGCCTATCGTCATATGATGCCAACATTAATGAAAGAAGTTGGTATACCAGTTACCAGCGAAACATTTGAAGATGAAGATGAAGAAAATACAAATGAGCCTTCAGAATTGGAAGTATCAGATAATCTTGAAGCTATTATCAAAGGTCAAGTACCTAACCCAGCAGCTGCATCTGCAGCAAATCCTAAACCCAAATCTGGAACTCGTAATAAATCATGGTATGATACATCAGTATTTAATAAACTTAGATGGACAGGAAAAAGTAGTCAACCAAAAGATGAAATTAAACAAGTAAATAAAAACGACAATAAAGGAGAATTGAAAGTGGATCCTTATCAAATTCCTAAAGCTAAATCGCCATCCATGATGCAAAAAGCAAAATCTGTTAACATATCTAATCATGGTAAACATTCATTATCGACACAAAATGTGGAAAATTCATTACCTCTATATTCTAAAAAGGATCCCTTGATATTAAGATCGGATAGTGAACCTAGTTCCTATTCATTAGATTCTAAAGAGGGAGGATTTGATTGTGCCGAAATGTTAAAGCATCCCGATTTTGCTAGACCAAAATATCGCCGTTAATTTTTAAAGTTTTATTTTGTTAATTACCTTTTCCTTATAGTACTGTAAAACTAACTATTGAATTTATTTATAAAATTATATACTATTTTATCTACCATTACATGTTTTTTCAAGATTTTTTTCGATAAAGTTATATTTCAAAACATTTATAGTTTATTTTTAACAACAATAGGAGAGAGATGAACCTTCATTCATGATTCTAGTAAATAAAGCCGTAAATTAACCTTCGAAGGTAACAATACATGGTTTTAATTCTTTAATAATATTATTCTAAGATATCCAAAATAATGTTCACATGACTAAAATAAGAAAGTAGAGTATTATACTTTGATGAACTGTTATTTATAGATTTTCTATCAATTTGGATTATAAATGGCTCTTTTTTATAATATACGCTGAATAACACGTTTTCCCCAGGGTTCCATTTTCCATCTAAAAATTTAACTACTCTAATGCCATTTAGAAAAAATAAAATGATAGATAAGGTATTAGATGGAATGTAGCATTGGTTAAAAGTGACCTTTCTAATTGAATTAGAGTGTATAAAGTTTTGAATATTTTCAAATAGTGCTCTCAGATCCTTTACTTTAAGATCCTTCTTGTCATCAGCAATGTAATAATATGAATTAAATTTGTGGTTTATAAGGTTTAAATCGTGAATAGTTAATACTTGAAGATTTCGTAAGCATAAAATGGCCCTGAATGTGGATTCAAAAGCAATTGTTCCACTAATACAAATTTCTCTTAAACATAAAACATTGAAAAGTGACTTTATGTTAGACATTGAGCTAGTGAAACCAAAAGATTGAATAGTTGGATGTGTCGACTTTATTGTGTCTTGATAAATAAAGTCATCAATATCTATAAATACATGCTTTATTTTAGAGATATCACCTAAGTATCTTAAAGGAACCTTTTTTACTGGGATGCCTGTTACCCTTAATATTTCAAGTGAATGAAAATTCGAAGTATCATTAAAATTTGAGTGTATAGAAAATCTACTGGATATAACTATTAGCTTCTTTAATTGTACGAATAGCACTTTTAGTTTTCCGAGGGCGGTTAAATTAACTGCATTACATTTAATTTCCAATGTTGTGAGTTTCTCTGGATCAAGTAAGCTAACAAGAAAATCTAATTCTAATAAACCTTTAATAGTTACTGTTACTTTTTTAGCCTGATGTAGTAAATTAATATGCTTTAATAAGATAGATTTATAATTATACTCAGTAGCTAAAATTATATTTTTTATGTAAGGCAGTTTATGTGGTATTAACTTATCTAATGTATCTATGTTGGTTAATTTTGTATAATCGATATTTAATATTACAATGTTAGGACATAGCGATAAATATTTTAATTGAAAACTTGTTAGCCTTAGATACTGTATATTGTTTCTGTACTTTTTGTAAAAGGAAAACTGAATATATGAGTATCTGCTATGCTTTTTACATAATGGATATTCAATACATGGATAATATGGTAGATCTAAATAGATAGAATAACATAAATGGCTGAAAATAAGTTGGTTGATTTGTTTAAATAGTGCTTTGTTTAAAAACCTTAAATCATATAAAACATCTGGTGATAGGAAATCAAAAATAGTATCAGCCACAATGTCGGGTAAGTTATCTAGTTTTAAAGTAGTCATTTCAAGTTTAAAAAAAGCAAGAAATTATTAATTCTTCACTTTATTTATACTTTGTGATAATATAATTAAGTAGAATATTGGTTCATTATTTAATCACTTTTATTTACTTTATGATTATTTATCCTATATAAAAGCACTCATTAGTTACTCATTAGTTACTCATTAGTTACTCATTTTATAAATTAATCAAGTTAAAGTTATTTATATGTTAATAAGTGCATTTAATCAATTATCAATAGATATTTTAAGCTTTTACAATTTTTACTTGCTCAATATTTCTTTGAAAGTGCTTAAAAAAATAAATGGAGATATTTTTTTGATTTCATTACTTTTTCCATCTTTTAAGCACTATTTGAGCGGAAAATTTATTGGTAAAATCCTTAAACCCTTAAATACATCCCTAAATGGTGCATCAAATAGCCTTTTGTATTGGCGGTGTGATATCATTTTGTTAATCTAAAATACTTTTCACTTCAATGTTTTTTATATTTAAAAAAGAGTCATAAGCAAGTACTCAAAGTTACTAAAATAAATATTTTTCAGCAAACACATAATAATAATAGCTTTTTGTATTTTGCCTTTATGGTAATAAATAATACGCTTTTAGTATATTTGACTTTTCAAGGAAGCAAGATGCTGCTTGATGTCTTTTGAAGAGGTAGATGAAATTGCAATATCATATCAACAAAGATCAAGTTTCAAAAGCTTATAAATTAAATTATCAAGGCTCTATTACTATCAAGTTTGGACATTTATTTAAGTATATTTATTAACGCTTTGCTGGGTTGTTAATATCTTAACAAGGGATGTGAGGCCATTGACATGTTTACTTAATAATACTAAATAATTAAAAGAATATTACCAATGAAATCTAATAACTAGGAGGAATTTGTTGAGCATAGTTGGATACTGAATCAACTCTAAGTTGGTTACCACGACGATAATAGGAGGGTTAGCTACCAAAATTATATTTGAGTGATGTATCTTTATTATCATATGGCGATGTTTTTTTTGGCTTCATTACTTTTTCCATCTTTTAAGCGCTATTTGAATGGAAAATTGTTAGTAAACTCTTAAATACAGAAATACATCCCCATATATATGGGATATATTACATTTGATTGAAATTTGTAATAGCGTAAGTCACCACTACTATATGTAAACGTTACTTTACTCAATCTTAAGTCGTAAAAGCAGTCTATAATATTGCCTTTTTTAATGTATGGATAAAGTATTTGGATATTGTCTTTTATTAGTATTTATACCATAAATTTATTATTTAAATAGTATATGAGGGTATGTTTTTTATTTAAGACTTTTCCTAACAATCTTTCCACCCCAAATAACATTTAAAAAACGGAAAAGTAATGAAATCAAAAAAGACTTCCGCATATGTGTCTTTATCGAAAGTCATTAAATTTAATAGCTATTATTATATGGGGATGTATTTTTGTGTTTAAGAATTTTACTAACAAATTTTCCGCTCAAATAGCGCTTAAAAATGGAAAAAATAATGAAGTTAAAACACTCCCACATATATTAATTACTATGAATTTTGAAACCACTTTTATTAGTATATCCGACTAAAACCTCAAATTTGTTATCAGAATCTAATATTTCAATCTCATAATACATTGATTACAAATTTAATGTTTGATAGTCTGCTTGTACTACACAGTTATTATTGAGATATATACAATTGCTCTCTTTTTCCACAATTTTATCTCCTTCTCCAGCATTTGCTTTAAATTTGTTCATACTGATATGTGAGATATGCTATACCCTTATTTCGTTTTGAGATGACAATCAATATAAAGTTATTAAGAAACATTTTTAAGTTAAAATTTTTCAATGATATTTTGACGCTTTTTATAGACTTTTCTTTATTGATTATTTTTTAGATTCTTGAATGAGGTACTAAACTTGCAAGTTCTTATCAAATTACAATCGAATTTTTCCATTAAAGAACTATTACTATTGCTACCTTTTTTCAAGACAATTAGCAAGTTGTTATGTTTTAAAACAAATATTTTAAGCTTTAAAATACAACTTGAATGTTGATGGGATAATTTTCACCAATTAAAGCGGATTTTTTTACATTAAAAAACTTTAAAAAGCTAGTAATTTTAAATTAATTTCAAATTAAAACACTATGTTTATTTTAGTAATATAAATTTAATATAATATTAGTTTTAACACTACTATTAATTTTTGGTTTGATTTAAGTCTAAGTATAAAATTTAATATATTTAATATAATATTTGTTTTAAGTTTTTGGAGTATCTTTAAAATTGATATTAAATAAACAAAATTTATAAAATCACAAAACTTTTAATAATTTAAAAATGTTAAAAATAGCAAAAAAAATTGCATAAATCAAAATAATTATATAATAAGTTAGCTTTTCTATGATAATAATATACAATATTTAAAAATAGTACTTGATTAATTATTTTAATACTATGATTTAATATTGTAGTATTGGATATTAATTATAAAAAATTCAATAACATAAATATATAATAAATAATTTAGCAATATTTGAATTTCTATATTCAAAAAGTATTATATTATATGGGGATGTGTTTTTATGTTTCAGAATTTTACCAATAACCTTTCTGCTCAAGTAGTGCTTAAAAAATGGAAAAAGTAGTAAAACCAAAAAAAATATTCCTCTATAATTTTTAGAGCTTTTTAACTAAAAACATTTATTAAAATCCATCAAACATAATAAATAAATGGGGATGTTTTTTGGCTTCATTGTTTTTCCCATCTTTTAAGCACTATTTGAGTGAAAAAATTGTTAGTAAAATTCTTAGACATAAAAATATGTCCCCAAATAGTAAATCATTTTGAATAATAATATTTAATAGTATTATTATCCTAATAGCTAAATCCATTCAATGACTTTACAAAAAATTTATGATTCATTAGAATTCTCAGCTACTTTTTCAGCTTCTGTATGATTTTGGAGTGGAATATCTTCACAAGCTAAGGTACATATTAAACTAATCACGCAAAAAGGAATCATAGAAAGGAAAAGGGTACGAAAGGCATCAAGATAAGAAACAGTTACTTGTTTTTGAATTGTAGAAGATAAAGTATCCAATTATTAAGTTGACTCAAAAGTTGAGTAATCTAAAAAAAATTAATAACTATATAGAATGAAATCGAAATATTAAATTTACATTTTCCTCAGGGAGATTATGTTTTAAAGAATTAAATAAAACGTTATTGTAAATGGAACCGACAATAGCTAAACCAAAAACACCTCCAAGAGTTTGTGCAGATGCGATAAAAGAAGTGATCATAGCAGCGTCCGAAGCATTCACTGCTAACTGAGCACAAGTTAAAGTTAATTGAATATTAAAACCAATACCTGCTCCAATTAAAACAGGAAAAACAAAGAGTTCAGCTTGAGTAATATCCTTTCTTAATAGAGCCATTAAAGAAATACCAATTAAAAGAATAACTGAACCAGAGCGCATGATAGGTCGATAAGTACGAAATTGTTGAGCAAGTAAACCCGAAGCTACCGAACATAAACATACTGCTAATAAAGGAGGAAAAGCATGTAAACCAGCATCAAATGCGGATTTCAATTGAACTCGTTGGTGATACAATGGCCAATAATAAGTAGTTGAAAAAAAAGGTATACAATACATAAAGGCATTGATACTGGCTAATAATGAATTTCTCGTAAATAATCTTCCTGGAATGACTGGTTCTTTAGCATAATATTTCTCAACAAATATAAAAGCAGTCAATAATACAAGACTAATAATTAAACATAATAGAACTTGAATTGAAGACCAACTGTAAGTTGTACCACCCCAATTTAACCCAAGAGTAAGTAATATAATTCCAACGACTAACAATATTGTACCTAAAAAATCAATACGTGGAATCGTATCTTTAAATTTTGAATTATTTAACTTTAATTTAGGCAATGAAAATATAATGACTATTCCAGCTATTATTACAATAGGTATATTAATATAAAATACCCATCTCCAAGTTAAATAATCGGTTAATAAACCACCTAATAACGGGCCTGCTACATTAGCTAAAGCAAAGGTGGCACTTATTATACCTTGATAAAGACCCCTTTGTACCATAGGTACTACATCTATAATTAATAATTAATAAATTAAAAATTAAAAAGTATAATAATAATAATAATATTATTATTATTATTATTAAAAACTCATACCTGAAATTACAATAAAAGCAAGAGAAAACAAACCACCAGCAGCTACCCCTGAGACAGCACGAAATACAATTAACATAATTATATTAATAGCTACTACACCACATCCAATACTACCAATTAGAAATAAAGTCAAACAAAACAACAGGAGAGTTTTACGACCAAATAGATCTGAAAATTTTCCATAAATTGGTTGGAATGCCGTTTGTGTTAATAAATAAGAAGCTGCTATCCATGTTACTTCTCCATTTGAGCCAAAGTCATTCACTATGGAATTAATAGCATTAGCTACAATAGTTTCATCAATAGAGGCTAGAAAAATAGATAAAATTAAAGAAAACATAATGAAGGCGAGTTTTAGTCCGGTTGGTTGAATATTAGTTGAAGTTGAGTTGCTTTCTTCAATAAAAAAATTTTGAATATTAAGTTGAAAATCTAATATCATTGTTATTGAATTACATTTTTAAATTGATACAAAATAATTGTTTTTTAGTTGCAATTGTACTAAAGTATACGTCTAAATAATATGAATTTGATTAAATTAAGTCGAACTAATGCTAGTTAAGGTTGAAGTTAAGATTAAATAGTATTTTATTTTTTCTGAATTATTATTATTTAGATTAAATTTTAATTTTAATTTTTTTAATAATAAAAAATTGCCATCTATAACTTTTCAACTTGATTTTTTTTGTCTTTATCTAATTATATAAAATCAAAATTAAATTCTAATAGTATGGGGATGTATTTTTAGGTTCAAGAATTTTACCAACAACTTTTTTGCTCAAATAGCACTTAAAACATATATAAAGTGGTGAAGCCAAAAACCCCCATATGTTGAATAATTTAATAGAATCATCAAATCAAAACTAGCTTTTATAAATAATTAATCAGAAAACTTTATATCAATAAATAATAATAATAATAATAAGTTTATTTTTTAAATCTATAATAGTTAACAATAATAATATCTTTTCTTTCTTTCTTCTCTCTTTTTAAGTTTGCAATGTTACTTTAGTTATTATAACTCAATTTCTTTAATTCTCCAATTGTAATTTAGCTTTCTTCAATGCATTTTCTTTACGTTTAATTTTCTTTTCGCTTTTGTCTTTTGTATTAGACCATGGTGCTGATTTTTATTTTTTTACTTGTCTCAGGTCTAGATAAATAAAGTTAATATAAATAATATACAAATACAAATATAGAAGCATCAACAAATATTACTATCAAAACAGTAATAGAAATATAATAGTATAATAATAATAATAATAATAATGATATGATCTAAGTCAAAAATAGAATGAAACTTACTTAACAGGCGTTTGCATTTTTTTTACATTATTTAATCGATTTTTTCTAATTGAGAATTTTTATAACTTATTGTTTTTAACTAAAATAAAAAAACATTAAATATAAACTTTTGTTTTTTAAGCTATATTATCAAATAAAAACACTTACGTCTATTTTAATCTCTGGATAATTGAACTTTTTATTTTTTAATTCTGGCATTGCTGGTAACTAAATATAGAAAGTTGATTAGAATATTCATTAAATAATAAATATGGTTAAATAAACTAAAGTTAACTTACTCTTAACAAACAAAAGGAATAAGCTAAATCTTCAAAGTCTAGTTCTTTAATACGAAAGATATAAGAAGCTTGATGATTGGAATAAGCTTTAACATAAGCAACAAACGATTGAGCTGACTACAAAAACAATATTAATAATTACATGTAAAAAAATAAAACTATCTTATTTGATCTTATTTGAATCCTTACCTTTTCAATCAACTCTCTTTTCTTTTCGCTTTTGTCTTTTGTATTAGACCATGGTGCTGATTTTTGTTTTTTACTTGTCTCAGGTCTAGATAAATAAAGTTAATATAAATAATATACAAATACAAATACAGAAATATCGACAAAACATTACTATCAAAACAGTAATAGAAATATAATAGTATAATGATAATAATGATAATAATGATATGATCTAAGTCAAAAATAGAATGAAACTTACTTAACAGGCGTTTGCATTTTTTTTACATTATTTAATCGATTTTTTTCTAATTGAGAATTTTTATAACTTATTGTTTTTAACTAAAATAAAAAAACATTAAATATAAACTTTTGTTTTTTAAGCTATATTATCAAATAAAAACACTTACGTCTATTTTAATCTCTGGATAATTGAACTTTTTATTTTTTAATTCTGGCATTGCTGGTAACTAAATATAGAAAGTTGATTAGAATATTCATTAAATAATAAATATGGTTAAAATAAACTAAAGTTAACTTACTCTTAACAAACAAAAGGAATAAGCTAAATCTTCAAAGTCTAGTTCTTTAATACGAAAGATATATAGAAGCTTGATGATTGGAATAAGCTTTAACATAAGCAACAAACGATTGAGCTGACTACAAAAACAATATTAATAATTACATGTAAAAAATAAAACTATCTTATTTGAATCCTTACCTTTTCAATCAACTCTCTATCTTCCAACATTTTGTTTCTCAATTCTTCGAACAGCTTATTACTCTTTTTCCTCATTAGTCTGTATCTTCAACTCGGTTGTGGGTATCTTTCGAACTTTTAAAAAATCAGGATATAATTCTTCGGTACCAATTTTAAAAAAAATAACGCATTTCCACTCTCTCCGTTTCGTGCTGTACGTCCACAACGATGAGAAAATTGTTTTGGATCAACAGGTAAATCATATTGTATAACACAATCTACATAAGGAATATCTAGCCCTCGACTGGCTACATCCGTGGTTAATAAAATCGATTTTTGTAAATCATTAAGGGCAATATATTTGTTTATAAACGACTAAAAAAATGGAGAGGTTAATGAAAGAGGATTTGAGATCAATTAATATTTACTATTTCTTCTTTTTTAACTTCCATTTTACCATGTAAAGATACTAATTCATAATCGATTAATTCAGGTAGTAATTTGAGTAAACTTTAATATATTAATATTAATAAAAATTATATAATAACTTAATTCTTACAATTAAAATATAATTCACTTACTTATCTGGAATTCTTTGTTGATTATTACTTAACTGATTCTTAACATTAACTTTCACTACTACTTTAACTGGATTTCTTAATCCCAATCTAACTAATTCAGATAAATCATCGGTCATTGTTGCTGAAAAAAGACCTGTTCTTCGTTGTTTTGGTATTAATTTTAAAATACTATTTAAAATATTATAAAACCCTAATTCTAATAATCTAAAAATAAAATCAACAAAATGGTATTAATTAATTAATTATTTTACTTTTAAGTATTTCTATATTCTGTTTACCTATCAGCTTCATCCAACACGAGTACTTCCAATTCTTTTGTTTTTAATAATCCACTATTTAATATTTCAAATACTCTACCTGGAGTACCAATAATTACATTAATTGTTTTATTCTTAATCTCCTTTTTATCCTTTTCTAACTTATTATTACCAGTTAATAATAAACCTTGAATATTTAATCCTATAGTTAAACTTTCAAATACTTTATAAATTTGTTCTCCTAATTCTCTTGTTGGTGCAATAACAATACCACTTAAATGGTTGGCTTTAATACGTTCAATTACTGGTATTAAATAAGCTAATGTTTTACCACTACCAGTCACTGCCTATTTCAAAAAATCAATTAATATTGTATTATTTTTGTTTTAATTCGAATAGTATTAAGTTATTTTTGTTTGTGATTTAAAACAGATTTTAATAATCAAATACTTACTTCAACTACTACATCTTTATTACCTAACAATAATGGAATAGTACCTTCTTGTACTGGCGTCATATTACATATGTTTTGGGAAGTTAAATTGGAGATAATTGTTTCATTGAGCTTAGGTGAGATAGAAGTAAATGGAGAACCTAAATTGGGCGCTGTTAAACTCATCTTTCTTGATTAATTTTGAAAAGTCAATTGAATGAATTAGAAAATGAAAAAAGTTGAATTAAATTTATAAAGAATTAAGATTCCAACCAATGAGAAATTTCAAACTTCAAGCTCAAAGTTTAAAGTTCAAAAAATTGCTTAAAAACTAAATTTCATTTTTAACTATTTTTTTTATTACTTTTATTATTATTATTATTATTTATTTACTCTTACCATGGTTTTAACTTACAATAAAGCTCAATTATTATTACAACAAAACACATCACTATTAAAAGAGTATGAACGATGTATTTTATTAAATATTGAAGATGATAGTTATCATTTAGAAATCAATAGTAATCATCAACAATTATTGAATTTTTATAAAAGTATTGAAACAAAGTAAGTTCACTTTCTAATGAAAGAGATAATAGCAAATTTTTTTTAGGTATATCAAGGATTGATTAATTAACATCCTTTTATATATATTAGAATCGACGATGAAGAAGATGAAGAACTTCAGAAAAAGTATAGTAAATTTGAATTTAATTTTAAAACTTATGTAGAACGCTATAATTTGTTAAAACTAAATGAAGACGTGGTAGAAATGAATTTGTTTTCATCAAAGTAAGTTATTAAATTATGCTTCAGAAAAAGTATAGTAAATTTGAATTTAATTTAAAACTTATGTAGAACGCTATAATTTGTTAAAACTAAATGAAGACGTGGTAGAAATTTTGTTTTCATCAAAGTAAGTTATTAAATTATGCCATTATTTAATTTCTGAACTTTTTTTTCAATTTAGTAATCCAAATTTGTTAAAACTAAATAAGATGGTAGAAATAATCATCAAAGGATGTTGATGCCATTATTTAATTTCTGCTTCGAATCCATATCAAAATTATAACAATCAAGACTTATTATTAATGCAACAACAAACTATACAAGGTAAGTTAAATTGTTTTTTCCATTTCATCCCCTTACTAATCCTTCATTTTATTTTTCCACTAGATCAAGACCGTAACCTGGATCTACTTAGCTCTAGTATCTCAAATCAAAAACATATTTCTTTACAAATTAATGAGGAATTAATCAATCATAATGAATTATTAACTGAACTAGAAGATGATCTAGATAATACAGACAATAATCTAACACAAGGTAGAAAAAGATTAAAGGTCTTAGAAGAAAAGCTAAGTAATTGGAGACTTTGGTTAATTATAGTTGGATGCTTTATTGGACTGCTATTGGTTATTAAATATGTATAAAAGATGAATGTTAGTGGAATTAAGAGTGTTTTCTTTGGATAATTATAAATGTAGACATTAAATGATAAATTTTTTATATTACAATTAAGTTTAAATGTTTAATAAATACTAAGAATTTGTATAAATTATACGAACTTTTTTTATATATTTTTATTAAATTTTTTAAAACTTATTATCATTCAATACTCTACTCACCTTAACTTTATATCTAAAATAGAACCATAGCTACAAAAGGAAGTTAACAATAATAATTGTAAATTTTATGCTATAAAGTTTATTCTAGTTGAATATTATTTTTAATTTTAATGAACTTGTAAAATCCAAATAATTAAACAATTAAATAAAATAATATACAAATTGGTAAGTTAGAATAAATAGTAGGATTCTAATAAAAATTTATCTATTTGCGACTACATGTTACTATATTAGCCAATTGTTAGTTTATTAAAATAAGCTACTTCACTAAATGTAGAAACAGTTACAATGATGATAGAGACGATGACTTGAAAAAAGTAAAGAAGAAAAGGCATCACTAGTCAATTTATCATTGTTAATAATGATGCAAATACAGGTAGAACTATATATAGTAATAATAATAATAATTCATTTTTAAATTCAATAGGCTTCTATTAAATTTAACTAAAATAAACATTAGTATTTGGGGATGTTTTTTTTGATTCCATGACTTTTGTATCTTTTAAGCGCTATTTGAGCAGAAAATTTGTTAGTAAAATTTTTAAAGATAAAAATACATCCCCCTTTATGTTCTTTTTCTATCACTTTGAAACTTGAAACTTTATCACAATAACTAGATTTAGTATATTAGTTATCAATATTGATTCCGATTTCAATCTTATATAGATACAAGCTAATTTCTAATTGTCAATATAAGCTCATAGCTGAAATATAAATATGCTGTTCTAGCAGCCAACTCAGTAACTAGACTTTGCCACCAAACCTATTGAAGAGACTAAAATATTTCGAATTGTATTTATTCAATATGTTAGAAGCTTAGTCCCAATCCTTTCACAGGTAAGCTTTGATATTATAAATAAATCAACTTTATAATCATTGACTCAGATACTTTAATTAGTCTTCATTTTTGAAAATACGAGCTCCTTAAAACTCACACTAAACTCTACTTTGACTTCAATGCATCTATCAAAGTTAGAACAATTTCTTATATTAGATGTTAAAAGAATTATCATAAATAAATATTCTATTGATTGATTTCAAATATTAGTATATAGATTGACTCGTTTTAAACTAACAGTTTATTGTTTATTAGGTTTTTATTAATTAAAAAGGAATTCCTGATAAATTTTAATAATTTCAACTATATTTTTTAATTATAAATATTGTCAACTATTTATTTAAATCAAACTGAATTTTAGTGTTTGATATAAAGAATTCATATCATTTCAATAATGACCAGAAGGCAATGAAATTAATCAATTGTCTCATTGAAAGTTTCTATCATTTAGTTATTTTAAAGCCAGGACAGTAGCTTAAAAGAATAATAAGTGTGATTTTTTCAAACTAATGAATTGTAGTTATTATAAATAGAGCATATATAAAATTTCATCTTATTTAAATTATTTATATTCAAGATTTAGTTAAAAAAATATTACTAATAAATTTTTAACTAATAATAGGGATGTTTTTTTTAGCTTCATTACTTTTTCCATCTTTTAAGCACTATCTGAACAGAAAAATTGTTAGTAAAATTCTTAAATACAAAAATACATCCCCATATAGTAAACTTAAGAAAATAGTATCATTTATTTACTTTCAACTATTTTTACTTAGTTTATTATACAAGCTTTTAATTCATTTTTATATATTGGTAGATAAAATAATTCAATATTTTGCTTTGTTTTTTTATATCATATTCTGTTTACTTTAACAGAATTAAATGAAATCAAAATATTAATAATTTTTAAATAACAATAGCATAGATTTAAAATAACTCTGATAAATTTAATACTTTACATTAGCAGTCTTAAGTATTCAAATTTAATTTGGATTAGCAAATTAAAATACACATTCAATATCATATTTCAAAAATAATTAATTTTAAATTATACTTTGATATTTATTTTCTAATCAAAAAGATTAGATGGGACTTTTGAATCAATATAAGAAGGCAATGGGATATTTAAAGCTTTTAAAGTGATAGCAAAGATATCCATGTTACGAACAGTATCATCCAACTTCTTTGGTGAAATACCAGGTCCAGAAGCACCAAATAAGATTTGGGTTTCTTCTTTTGAGTTTCCACCATGAGTCTTACCAATACCACCATGATCTGCAGTCATTAAAATTAAAGTTGAATCTCTTAACTTAGCTTCTTCAAGTTTAGCTAATATTTTTCCAATATAACTATCAACTAGTTTATATTCTTTAATATATTCTTTGCTTAACCATCCTTTATTATGTCCAGTTTCATCAATATTACCAAAATAAACAAACATAAATTTAGAATCTTTGCCACGTTTAGTAATATAATCTAAAGTTGAAGTTAAAACAGTTGCATCATTAGAAGTTACTTTATCTAATTTTAAGCCTTCTTCGGTAAGACCTTTGTTCAATGGAGCCCAAGAGACAATGGAAGCAATAGTAGCATTAGAGCTATAATTTAAGATAGTTTTATAAACAGTCGGGTATTCAGTCTTATTGTAGTAATGATTATTAATGTTACCATTAGTAACACCATGTCGTTCCGGAATTACTCCAGTTAGCATGGAACCCCAATTTTGACCTGAGGAAGTTGGTTTCATAGCTTGAGCATTGTTAGTGTAAGCGCCAGACCCAAAAAGTTTATGGATATTTGGTGTGTCAATTTGTTGGTAAAAATTACCAGCACCATCTAAACCAATAAAGAGAACTCTCTCAATTTTGTTGCTTTCAATAGCATTAAAGCACAGTAAACTGGGAAGTAAGATGTTAATAGCTTTCATATTCAACTAAAATTTCACTTTTATGCTAATTATTTAGTCTGATTTATTATCCTTTTATACTTTATCAACTACACGTGGATTTAATATTTTGAATCTATACACTCATATCAAAATAGTAGAGCTAGTTTTATCTTTAATTGAATAAAATAAAGATATAATATTGCATTTTTATAATTATGTAAAATAGAATAAATATGATAATAATTATTGTTTAAATTAGAATAAACCACACTTATCTTAATTATGTTTATAATAAAGTTCTAATAGATATTACCGTTACTTTATTAATAATTCAATTATCATATGGTTTATAAGTCTTACTCGAATTTTCCTCATATTGTTGTATTACTTTTTTCAATATTGTAGTATAGATATTATATTTTGTTTTTATTAATCTGTCATCCAGATTTTCTAACACATTAATTATTGACAGAACATTAAATCAGTGATATTAATTCAACAAATTAAAAGTTTAAAGTTTGGCATGCAAGAAAACTATTATTTTTGATTATTAAGTGTAATTTATAAATACCAGTTAAAGAATAATAAACGAATATTTAAAAACTAGTAAAATGTATATGATATAATTTTGTATATAATACAATTACAATTATAGTCATAATTATAAATACTAAACCATCGAATTATATTTTGAACTTGAAATTTTTACAAATCAATTTAACAAGTGAAATTTATAAAGCATAGCATGTAATATATGATTTTTGTTTTTGTTTTTTAAATTAAATAGCTAAAAAAATAGAAAAAATAAAATCAATTAAAGTAATAGTATAAATATTAAATTTAATGTATAAATATCAATTAAAGAATAATAGATAAATATTTTAACACAGTAAGACATCGAGATGCTGTATTTACTTATAGTATTATTGTAATTATGATTATAGTCATTAAATCAATATTATCATTTTATTTTATTATTTTTTACTTTTTAATAAAATGAAACTATGAGAGTAGATCAAAAAGCTTGTATAATGGGGCACTTAAAGGGAAGGTAGGCATAAATTTTTAGATCAACTAATTGTGTATATTATAAATCCAATTTATATAAAGTCTAATATTAATTGAATTACTTATGTTTAAGATCTAATTAAAAGAAAAAGTTATTAAGAGGAAAAAAACGGCCTCAATGTAACACATTTTGGAGTTTCAACTACATCTCGATAATGGATGATTGAGTTGATATTAAAGTTGAGATGTCTTGTATTTATAAACTATATAACAAATTCATATAAAGAAATATATACCCTATAATAATTAACTCTTTATAATACCTCATTACTTTTACTATAAACCTCTTTAAAATTTTATGTTGCTTTTTCTTTATACTTCAAAAAATGATCATTTAATAAATATTACACTTTATAAAACTACAAAAAATAATCTAAATAGTAAACTCGTAAATAAATTCACTTATCCTATTATTAAAAAAATCATTTAATTTTATATATGGGGATGTATTTTTGTATTTAAAAATTTTACTAAATTTTCCGCTCAAATAGTGCTTAAAAGATGGAAAAGTTAAGTCAAAAAAAACATCCTAAATACTTTTTAATCTCTCTCACACAAGTCGAAGGTTTAGTTGGTGGTTAATTTACTCAAAATGTAATCAGTATTACTACTGTAGAGTTAAACTACCACTAGTTACTTTCAGTATTTTATAAAAAAAAAATTGTGAATTTTTTCAAGTTCATGGTATCTACATTCAACAAAACTTCTAAAATCGGATAATTAAGTTGTTAATTGATAGAACATCGAATAATCAAGTACTATAAATAGATAGTGCTCTATGTATTGCACTATTGAAACGTACGCTATCATAGCTTGACAAACGAACATTTTTATCAAAATAAGTTGTGTAGTAGATATATAAAGGAGCACAACAATAAAGGAGATTATAATTTATAAAAGAAGAAGCAATATCAGTATTCAACTCCCTATCACTGGCAATGATATCCATTTTATCCAAAATGAGCCATTATAGTATGTAATTTAGACTAATATAGACTTTATAAAACTTTATTGAAGCTTAAAATTATGTATAAATATTAATAAAAAAAACCTCTATTATCTAGCAATAATTGAAAAACACCTTACACAAATCAACATTAAGTTAATAATAAAATGTAAAATATCAAATTTATTTAATTAAAAAAGACCTGTCATTACCGCTAATAAAATACACACAAAATTCACAAACGAAGTATTAACTAGAGCACCATCTGAACCAATAAATGTCCCACTTCTAACCGAAACAGATTTAGGCAATTCCATAATCACAGCGGTTTTAAAGCCATTGCTAGCTGAACTTGTATTATTTTGTATTGCTACTTGAGTATTATTTAAATTCGTTGGTTGTGGTTGGAGATTGATACTTTGTACAGTAGATGTTGATGAACTTGGTTGAGGGTGATTAGGATCTAGATTATTTGGTTGAGGTGGCTGTTGTTGATTAATATTAGGATTTGCGGCAGGTGATGGCGGGTTATTATTGTTGTTATTGGTGTCGGTAAACATTTGTGGGTTATTATTATTACTATCTATAGGCGCTTGTTGACTAGTATCAGGACTATTTTTTGACGCTACTTGATTATTCATTCTTTCATTTTGAATCAATTGGTTAATGCCACTTCGCCAATCATTTTGTGGTGGTGGGGGCATACTATTGTCATTGCTAAGGTTTTGGCAGAGTGTTAGGTGAATGGATAGTAATATTATACAAGTTTTAAAATTCATGACTGATTTTTTAGAGAATGATATTAGATTAAAGAAATATAAATAAATTAATTAAATTTTTAGATTACATTCGTTTGAACTATTTATTATATTCTATTTTTTTCAAACATTTGAATATTTTCTAAATTTAGTAATTCATCATTAGATTTTGAACTATATCTCCAGATTTTCGGTTTAGTTATTTAATGGTATTATTAGTTCATTTTAAACTATATTTAAATTAAATACAATTTAGTTAAATTTAGTTAATATTCTTATTTTATTAAAAATTTAAAAATTATTCTAATTATTATTATATTTTAGTTGTATAATTAAGAGTTGAATATTTTTTTTATTTAAATTTAATACTAAAACTCTACTTTTTAATATAGTTTCGTGTGTTATTTTACCTTCGACTCGATATATATCTATCAGTTATCTTTCATGTATATTAAACTACTGCTTATTTTTTCAAATAAAATATTATTAATAAATTTCATTTACAAATAAAAACTTAGGAAAATTGGCAATAAAAATACACACTTGGCACAAATTAAAACTTAAAATAAGAACAAAATTTTAAATCCATCTTTTGATATTTTTAATAAAATGGTAAAATTAATCTCAAAGGTGCATACTTAAAATTCCCCTAATACAAACCCATATGTTAGAGTAGTTTAATAAGTTGTAAGCTTGACCAAGATATCTTAAATAAAATCAAAAAATTCCGTTTTGCAAAAGATTTAGGAGATTGTTCATATATCTTAGGTAACCTCTATTAAAAATAAATCAAAGGAATATAAATTAATCGTTAGTACAGTAAGCATAAACCGAAAATTAATGCAGACTGAGTTAGAAGCTGAAGAAAAACAAACAACTTTTGAGGAACTTTTAGAAGAGCTACCAGAAGACTCACCAATATATCCTTTTTTTGAAATTTATACTTTTGTTTATTTATTACTAACAATCCTTAACTTTATATTTCTTTAATACGTTTATTATATTGAGCTTTAAGGTAGTTTAAGTACATTGATATTATTTCTAATTTAAATGTTATTTTAGCAAGAGTTAAAAGATGGGAGAGTGAAATATCCACTTGTATTGATTCATTATAGCCCACCTGGAGGTAATTTTTGACTTGTAGTAATCATTCCAAACGTCAACATTAATTTCAATTTCTAATGCTTAGTTTCTCATGAACTTAATATGCTATTTTCCACTACCAGAAGTAATTTCATGAAAGAAACAGGGCTAAATCGCGTAAGCTTTTGTATTTTATTAGTTTAATGACATTGTTTTATTTTGTCTTTTAAACAGGCTTTAGAGTTGCAAGATAAAGAAGAATTTGATTTAGATTGGGTTTGTGAAAAGTTAAATATTTAAATGTTTAATAGTCATAATAGTTATAAAAATTTGATTATTCCTATAATTATATTAATGGTTTTTTTAAATGTTTCACTTTTGATTTTAAATTTTTTGTTTTATTATCCACTATCCAATTCTAGGCTATAAAAAAGAACGTTATTCTTGGTAATGTTTTACTATTTTATTAGCATTTCCCAACACTCATAATATTACATTTATAAAAATCTATACTTATTTTGATTCAAAATTTCTCTTTAACAATTTAGAACTGTTACCTTTCTACTAAAATTAAAAACTTATGCAGAAGCTTTTACTCTTCAGTTTAATCAACCAACTTCCTCTTCATTTGTCATTAGCTCCCTTTTTGCTAATACTCAATACCCAGCATTGCAAAGGATAGAAAGTAAAATGAATTTGATTTAATTTTTTATCTCTTCTAAAAATAAAAACAAAGCAGAGGCATTTTTCAATCTACTAGAGTATATTTGTTGATCTATTGCGCCTTTCAAACCAGCTAATCGAGGATTCAGTTTATTATTGTAAATAAAACATTTAATCTATATAGTAGCATTTTAAGAATAAAAATGTAATTTCAAGTTACGTCATTAGCAAAAAAATTATCCATTAAATAAGAATTTTAAAAAAACTATTTTCCCTTCTTTATAGCATTAAACGCTATATCATGCCCTTGTCCTTTACTGATTTATCTGATGTATTATTAGAAGAAATCTTCCAATTTATAAATCCAGAACAACTATTTGAACTACGTTTATTGAATGAAGTAATATATAACATAGTCAACAAAGTAATCAAGATAAACTTAATCTACTCCAACTACAACCATAGTAAACATAGAAGATACAAATCTTATCAACTAAAATTCATTAAAGAAAATGGCTCACTGATGAAGCATTTAAATATAACCAGTAATGAAATGGAATATATTGGCTACTGTTCTAACATAGTATCTTTATACTACGAGAACTTATTTAATAGTAACGATAACAACAATGAATTAGGAGTTAGTTTACCAAAATTGAAGAGATTGGTGATAAAATCATTAGATAGCGGTTTGACTCATTATTTAGAATTATTTAGCAGATATTTAACTCAAATTGAAATGATAGAAGTCTACACATATAATTTAAACATGGGAACAGTTATTAATTACTTAAATCCAGGGATATTGAAGTCATTGAAGTTACATGTCACTGGTGGTGATTTGGAACTCCATGGATTGGATAGAATCAAGAGTGAGTTTGTTAATCTAAAAGTGTTATATCTGAAATCCAAAGATCATATCAGTGTCCCTATTAATTTCAGTTTCAATTTAAGCTTTATTGCTCATGTAAAATTAGAACTCGAAGGTCCTTTAGATCTTGATTTTATTGTTAATTACTTTGGGGATTTAAAAGTATTTGAAAGTATTAAATTGATTGATAACTCAAGTCCTGGTCTTATAGGAAATGATGTTACTATTGATTTGACTTTATTTGAAGGTGTTAAACTTAATACTTTAGGTTATATTAGTATGAAAAATAATGCTGGTTTTGAGTTATTAAAACTACCAAGTTTAAAACAAGTTTATATCAAAAACCTATCCAAAGATTTATTGAGATCGATAGCTTCGCTCCCCAATGTAAATACCATCTACATTGATCGATTATATTTTGATATCAAAGAAATGACCTACGAAACTAATATAAATGAAACTTGTAACTACAAATGTACTCATATAAAAAACATAACCATCAATTATTTTTATCCATTAGTCGAAGAATTCTTTGATTTTTTAAGTTTTTTTCCAAATCTTCAATTGATCCGAATTAATAAATTCAACCTTATGGATGTTAATACAGAGAGTATTTTTGAGCTTAAGACCCCCTTATTACTTGTTGCTCCCATCACTCATTTTTTAGATTCGAAATTATGTGATAGATTAAAGCAGGTTCCAATGCTGAGCTGGATCAAGTTGGAATAGATTAAGAGTTTGTTTCTGTAGTTTCTGTAGATATTAAAATAAATTTATGGCTATATGTATGCAAAGTATTATACTACTGAGGACATATTTTTGATAGAAGGATCAGTTTTTGTGACTTTAAAATAGAAATCGCAACATTTTTTTAATAACAAAACCTAGCTTTAAATCTAGCCCTAAATCTGACCCTAACTTTATTATAACAATAAAGCAATATTTTAATTTAAAAGAACTATAACATTTAAATTTAAAAGGGAGATGTAAAATCTTCACATTATAAAAATTACTTGCTTGATAGACGCTAAAAATACTTGGTTTTTGAACGCCCGAAATATATACTTTAAAGATATAGGGATATAAGGTTTTCTAATCGTTTGGAAAAAGGAGTAATAGAATCAGTTCTATGCAAGGGTAAAGTGAATTTTCTATTAATAAACAAAAGATGAAAACGAGATAAATTGTTTACGAATCTTCTTTTGATAGTTTTTAAAAATCTCCATTGATAATTACTTATATATTACTATATCAGTTGGAGTTTGTAGCTTTGTATTTGGCATAGCTTTCTGTGTTATTAAATGGGGGTGTAATTGTATAAGAATAGGGATGAAGTTGGAAGAAAATAGTGATCCAACAAATAGTAACGGAATAAAGCAAATCAGAGAAAATCATGAGCCTACTGAATTAAGCGAAATACGAATAGAAAACATCTCAGTTATGAATCGAAACAAGTCTTATGTAACTGTCGTAGAAAGGGATAAAATGATTATGAAAAGGAATAAATACATCTATTTTAGTAACAGTTGTATAATAAAAGCAAATTGTCAAACATTAAATTCAGAATAGATGTATTTTGAAATTGGATTAATTGATTTGAGTGATATATTTCAACTCTTAATTAAATATGTAGATAAAAGCAATGGTCATATATAAAGTTTAATAGCATTTGTAGAATCTCATATGCTAATAAACAATAATATATATAGTGTAAATATTAATAAAAAGCAATAAAAAATGCTTTTGTTCATATACTAAAACAGAGAGACATTGTAAGGTGTTTCTACGATGCATCACTAAAAGAAATAATATTTACTTACAACGGCAGTGATTTATGTTATTGCCAATTTTATTACATTACAATATACCCCATTATATATAGATAGTTAGTAATTACAATAAAAAACAATTGTTATTATGTTTTTTATATATATAGTAAATATTGCAAATTTGTTATTAAATAAATAAATTAAATAAACCAAAACTTTATGTGAGATTTTTTAATTTATTTAAATAACAAATTAATTATCTTAATATTATAATTACATTATTAATATATTATTAAGTTGATAAATGACTGTATAAAATGAGATAACTAGCTTTAAAGCTATAATCAACTACTTTTATATAATATAAGCAATACAATATTAGTTTTTATTTACTATAATAACTATTTGCTTTTTAACTATTTGGTGATGCATTTTTTCGTTTGAGGATTTTACTAACGATCTTTCCGTTCAAATAGCGCTTAAAAAAAATGAAAAGTAATGAAATCAAAAAAATCATCCTCATTTGTTAGCTTAATTATTAATAATTTAAGTAATATTAACATTTGATAATTGATTTCTGTTATTCGGAGCTGTTTTTTGGTTTCATTATTTTTCATTTTTTAAGCGCTATTTGAGTGAAAAGATTGTAGTAAAATTCTTAAAAAAATACATCCCCATTTAATAAACTATTTACTTGCTATGAAAGTTAGTGTTCATTAGAGTTAAAAACAGTTTTTGCTTGATTGACTAACTACAAGTTAGGAAACCTTGATTTATGTAACTAAAATGGATTTAAATTGTAAAAAATAAGCATATAATAGATTATGGATTATACAAGATAGATAGATAGATAGAATAAATGATGCCATTATAAAATATATAAAATATTGTAAAAAAGTTTAATGGCTTTACTAAAAGTACAACATCAGGTAATAATTCAATTAAAAAGCTTTGAATTACTATATTAAAGAATTTTTTTATACTCTAACTTGGTGACTGTATATAAAGGACATGATAATAATTATTTTTTAGTGTAGTTATTGACGATAGGCATTAAAAAGAAGATAATGCTTTTTAATTAAGTGATAGAAATCCTCACAGAAAATTAAAGTAAAGAGCTTTGGGTTAATTGTGCTATATAAAATATTATAAAACTTAGTGGTTTTATTAAAAATATAATACCAGGGAATAAGTTGATTAGAAATCACTAAGCTATTATATTAAAAACTAAATATGATATTTTAACTAAGTGATTATATATCTAATATAATAATAAGTATAATTTGTTATTATAATTGTCAAATACAGGTATTAAAGTAAGAAGATAATGTTTTTGCAATCAGGTGGTAGAAATTTTTATGGCAAATTAAAATAAAAAACTTTGAATTAATTGTATTACATGAATTATAATTAATTACAAAGTTGATAAAGCAGATAAAGCAATATTATAATAAATAGATAGAGAATAAATAGTTGCAATAATAAATAAAAATTATTAGTATACTGTATATATTATATAAAAATAGTCAATTATAATTCTAAGGCTAACTGTTCCCTTTTATGCAGCTATTTGTTAGCTTAGTAATATATTAACAATATAATTATAATATTAAAGTTGTTTATTTACTCAATAACAGATTCGTAATATTAGCTATAAAGCAGTTAATATTGGATATTTTTTAATGAAGTTTTATAAAAATATACATTTATTTGTATATTATAATTTTAATTAATACTATATGGGAATATCTTTTTTGACTTCATTATTTTTTCTATCTTTCAAGCACTATTTGAGTGGAAAAATTCTTAGTAAAACTCTTAAACACAAAAATATATGCCCATATGGGCTATATTGGTAAAAGTCTCACTAATCTGTGAATTTGTATTAAGTTTAGCAGAAATTCCGCTAATTTACAATATTGATTATGATAAAATAATTCAATAAGACTTAAAAAAACCAAAGTTATTTATTTTTTGATTTTATGCTAATTTTATATTAGTTTTATATTATTTTGTATTAAAGTTATTATAATATAGAAAAGTTAGTTGTAATACAACGAATAGTGCCTATAGCATAATACAAAAATATAAAATATGTTTATAATAACTGTCTTAATTACTTTTAATCATTTTTAATTACCTTTAAAATTATATCTTACTAACTTTTTTAATAAATTTATAATTTAATTTAATTTTAATTTATTATATTTCTTAGCTATAAAATACGAGTTACTTATATAAATATTATAGATTTTTAGTAATACCATAAGCCATATTTTTTATACAACTTCAAGTTGTAATGTATATATTTTTTTTAAAGTTATTCAGTTATAAAGTATTTTTAACAAATATTTAATTTTAGCCTAATTAAAAAATTGTGCTTGAAATATCTGAATTAGGCAATGTTTTTTGTCTTTATTACTTTTTCCATTTTTAAGCGCTACTTGAGTGGAAAGATTGTTGGCAAAATTCTTAAACGAAAAAATACAGTCCCATTAATTAAAATACAGCTGTTATGGCTTTATTGTGATTTTATTGTAATTTTTAGAGTTAACTATATTTTGAATGATTTTTTAAGCTTGATTTTGATCTTTGGGTTTTACCTTGATTTTACCTTAACCTTAGTTAAATCTCTTTCTTAAATAAACAGTTTAATAGGCCACTATAGAGTCACAACGAATATATCCCTTGATTTACCCTGAAAACTAGTGGGCTGAAATTAATGATAGATTTAAAGTTTTTAAGCTTAAGAATATTAAATATCAGATATTAAATATCAAGTATAATAGGCTACAAAATCAATGCTAACAATTTGAACAGATGTATCCAAGTAAATAATTTATTATCATGTTATCTATGATCTTAGGAACATTTAAAAGTTAAGAAGCCTTAGAGGTTAGTATTTCTCTGGGAAAAAATTAGACTATTTGATATTTTCCCCTGCTTTTAATCTCATAAAATCAAGGGATTTTAGGTTAATAATATAACTCTGTTGCAACTCTATTGCGACTTATGTGACTGTTCATTTAAGAATAAAGTTCCGCTAAACCTAGAGTAAGATTCGTAGATTAGACATTGGAAAACTAAACAAATAAATAACTGGCTCTAAAACGACGCAAATTATGTTGCAATAGAATTATAGCAGCTGTAAAATAGCCTTAATTTCGGAGTTTTATTTATTTAATACCTTGATATCACCAATATATCAACAATATATCAACAATGCTATATTTATTATACTGTTAGCTATTAAAATCATTGATAGAGATAAAGTATGTAATAATAGCATATAGTGACAATTTACTTGTATGGCGAATTACACATTAATGTTGTTGATGTGTTGTATTATTAATCTACATTGTATTTATTTGATTTTTAAAATCAACTAATTCAGATGACTTGAAAGTGCAAAGTCATTTGCAATTCTTAAATTAAACTTCATTGTTCAAAAGTGATGTCATGACAGCTTATTGAAGCCTCAGACTCAATTTTTTTATATTTAATGTTAAAAAAAATACGATCAATAACAAACAACAGAAGAAAAAGAAGAAAAAAAGTAATATTGTCCATTCTAATCTTTAAAATCTGTGTCAAATCAATAAAACATGCAACTTCATTTAAATAAGAAATTGGATTGATGGTCATAAATTGCAACCATTTTATTTTAAAGTTATAATTCCGCTCATTATGCCTTAATAGATTTAAAAATAGAAAACTTTTGTTAAATGTTTTTTTGAAATGTGGGTTCAAAGCTAAATTGTATTTTAAATAAGGCAATTTAATGACCTCACTCATCCAATTTCAAATCCAAATTAATTTTACCCCAAGAGAAAAATGAACTGATTTAGTAAAGATTTTGGATTTATGATGTTAACTATATTTCTTAGATGAATAAAAGATGAAATTCAAACTTTAAATTGCAACATTTATTCGATTTTTTGTAGGTAAATTAAAATTGTTACAAAATTTTTAAACAGCAGTTGAATATGATTAATAATATAAAAAAACATAAACAAAGTATAAATAAAAAAGGGGATCTTTAATTTATTCATTTATTTTTTGATCTTTTTTTATATAATATAAAATGACGGCAAAATTAGATTATACCAATATGAGTGAAACGTCGCCTTTAGCTTCCAATACCAATAACATTTCTTTATACTCAAGTTCTTCCGATTCAGCTTCAATAGTATCAACTTCATCAAAAGATAGGGACAACAATGAAGAGTTTATACCGCCATTATCTTATGAACAAGCTATATTACCTGATATAACAGTAAGTTTTATTAATTTTTCAATATCTATTATTTAGACTAATATATTAAGTTACGAGGTATTTTATTAGGTTTAACAATAGGCAGTTTACTATCCTTTACAAATATGTATTTTGGATTACAAACGGGATGGATAAGTATGATGAGTTTACAAGCCTCCTTAATAGGTTATGCTATAGCCAAATCATTAGCTTGGTATGGTAAAAATTATCCACTTAATTTAGAGATAGAATCCCAAAGTACAATTAATGATTATAAATGGTATGATTTAACCATACCTTTTGGAATTAAAGAAAATGTATTTATACAAACATGTGCAGTAGCCACAGCTACCATGCCACTAGCTGGTGGATTTGTAGGAATTATACCAGCTTTAGGTATGTTAAGTCCAGAAGATAGACCTAATCATGGAATTAGTTCAGGGCTGGTTTTAAATACTTATCAACTTTTATTGTGGGGATTAGGTATCGCTTTTTTTGGAGTGTTTTTTGCTGTACCTTTAAGAAAACAAGTAATTCTAAAAGAAAAATTAAAATTTCCTTCTGGTACTGCAACCGCCCAAATGATTCAATTATTACATAAACCAATTGAAAAGAATTTGAGGAAGATGAGCTATCTCAAGATACTATTTATGAACAAATAGAAAACAAGGATGAAGAGAGTAATAACAATAGCAATACAAGTTTACCATTTAGTAATGAAACAGCTCAACAATGGAAAGCATTATTAGCAACATTTTCATTATCTTCAATAACAACCTTACTTACCACTCTTTATCCTGAATATTCCATATGGCCAATTTTTAATATCATCAATTCAGATGCTGTTAAATGGAATTGGTATATTACTCCAGCCTTAAGTTATATGGGACAAGGTATAATTATGGGTTTGCCAACTACCTTATCGATGTTGTTAGGTTCTATTATTGGCTGGGGTATCTTATCACCGATATCATTTTACATGGGATGGGCAAAAGGGGAAGTTAATGATTGGAAAGATGGTGCTAGAGGATGGATACTTTGGATTTCATTGGCTGTTATGATTTCTGAATCCATTGTTTCTCTTTCTTTAATTACCTTTAAAGAAATTAAGACACAATACTCAAATTATATAAATGGGAGAAATCAACAAGATATTTATGAAAAAGAAGTGATCCCCTCTTGGGCTTTGTATTCCGGTTTGTTTTTAAGTACCGTTGGTTGCATTATGTCTATATCTATTGTATTTGATGAAATACCCTTATATTCTATTATTATTTCGTTATTCTTAGGTTGTGTATTATCAATTTTAGCTGTTAGAGCCTTAGGAGAAACAGATTTAAATCCAGTATCTGGTATTGGAAAAGTATCCCAAGTAGTATTTGGGGCCTTATTACCAGGTAATTTGGTAGGAAATTTAGTAGCTGGTGGAGTAGCGGAAGCTGGTGCAATGCAAGCTGGTGATATGATGCAAGATTTAAAAACAGGACATTTATTAAATGCTAGTCCAAGAGCCCAATTTTATGGTCAATTGTTAGGCTCTTTAGTATCTGTATTTATTTCCGTTTTCGCTTATCAATTATTTACTCTACTTATACGATACCAGGCCCTGAATTTCAAGTACCAACTGCTCAGATTTGGTTAGATATGGCTAAATTAGTTAATGGTCACCCCTTACCCCCTTATTCTGCAACATTTTCGATTGTATTTGCTATTATATTTACGATTATCCCAATTGTTAAATTTTTATATTCAAATACCAGACTAGTTCAATATTTACCTTCAGGTATTGCTTTTGCAATTGGTATTTATAACCCACCCAATTTTACATTACCTAGAGTATTAGGTGCTTTAATTTGTGAAGCTTATTTAAAGGGTTGGTTTACAAGTTATCTTATTTCTCCTATTAAACAATTGATTGAAAAATATAAAGCAAGGAGATCACCGGATATGGTACCTTGTCAAATTTATAATCAAAGGAGAGCTAGTTTTTATCCAAGTATAAAAGAAGAACAGTATTCAAGTAACTTTCATAAGGTACTGTTTACCGTGATTGCGTCTGGTTTGGTTTTAGGGGAAGGTACAATGGCGGTTAGTATACTTATTGCAAAAGTGTTTACTAAGTAGAAAAGGGGGTTCCGATTAGAAGGTGTGTTTTATATAACTAAATAAGCAGTTGGTTATATATAAACGATTTTTTATGTTAGATTGTAAATAAAAGTGATTCGATTTTATTATTTGTATTTATTATATTATTATTTGTTTATTATACGGGGATGTTTTTTTTGATTTCATTACTTTTCCATTTCTTAAGCGCTATTTGAGTAGAAAAATTCTTAGTAAATTCTTGAAAAAATACATCCCCATATATTTAGTTGCATTTGTTTTTTAATATTTATATTAGTTATTGATATAATTTATAGAGAAATAACATATGTCATTTTAAGTATTTATTGTAAATTATAAAGTAGTAAAATAAGACAATAGTATCGAGACATAGCAAGCTTTGTTAAATAGTAAATTTATTAATTACTAATCCAACCACAAGCATACCAATCCTAAAAACAAACCCATTTTAAAAAGTGATAAAAATTGAATACTTACATATTTACCAAGTAAAAAAATGCGCCAACATTCATAAACCAATAAAATCAGTATTTTCTTCCACGAATCCACCAATCACTTAATAGTAAGTCAATAAAGTTCATGATGAAAACACATTAAACATTAGCAACAAAGGGAATTCATTTTTATTCCAAAACAGAAGTCAAAAAAAATGAGTCGATTCTACCCCAAAGGTGAACGTAAGCAATACATTTGCGGTTGGCGCTCGTGCAACACAGGCTTTGATCAACTCAGTCATCTCGTCCATCATTTATCCGAAGATCATGTGGGTTTTAAAAAAGAAGAATACGTTTGTCAATGGGAAGGTTGTGCCCGGTTTGGTAAAATACAAGCTTCCCGTTTTTCCTTGATTTCCCACCTTCGTTCACACACAGGGGAAAAACCATATCCATGTACATTTCCTAATTGTAATCGAGATTTCACGAGATCCGACTCGTTGGCTAAGCATGTCAAATCACATCATCCAGGTTATGAAGATATTCAACAAAAAAAACAATTGTTGGGGAGGACGATACCACAAGTAGTAGGTAGTAGTAGAAGCGGAGGACAAACTAATACACAGAGACCTTCGCCTTTAACTCAGAGTAATATGTCAAGAAGTGTGGGTATGGATAATATGGGGTATGGTAGTAGTAGTAGAATGATGGCTAATGATCCGAGGTATTTTCAAACGAATCAATTTGGAAGAGGTGATAGTAATATCAATACTTATTCACAGCAAGCGGTACAAAGTTATTCTAGACAGGGGATGACGCAAGGACAGAAAGGTAATGAATTTGGGAATAATAATGATAGTATGAAAAGTGGTAAAATAGCTTCCGCAATCACTTCGGGATCGGGGAAAAGATTCAAAAAGAATTAAGTTATGAAGAAAATTGTATGATTGTTAGTGAATGTATTGAGTTTTTAAATGATGAAATTGAAGGTTATAAGGAGCAGATTGAAAACAAGAAAAATAGGATTCAACAGTTGAAATTGCAGAATTATTTAACATTGGAAAAACTGATTAAAATGAAGGAAAAGAGAAGGACTTTGAAGTTAAAGCTTAAAATGAAAAATAAATTGAATATGGATGTGAAGAAAAATAAGACTAAAAAAAGAAAGTCATAGATAAATTATGGAAATTATTTATTTTTTTTATTTTTTTCGGATATATACTCTGCTCTCCCATTAGCTCGTCTCATCTCTATTAAACTTCATTTTTTATATTAAAATTTGGATTATTTTTATTATATTTTTGATTGTTTTTTATCTCTAACTTTATGCTCTATTATTGACTCATAAGTATTGTAAATAAGTGGTAAGATAAAAAATAAACGAATTTTATTGGCTTAATTCGAGCTTACTTTGTTTCTAGCCAATAAAGTAGGTCACTAACAACCTCTAGCGTAAACTTAACAGATAAAAAAGCATATAAAAACGTCAATCCATGCCATCAGACTTCAAATTCGAATGCTGTCAATCTCAATTCAACATTTAAAATGAGTCTACGTAACACAATATCCTCTTTATTCTACCATCATGGTAAAGTATGCTCTAATCATCCGTTACGTATCTTAAGTTTAGCTTTTACATGGATTAATATATTAACCTTCTTCGCCATCTATTCATTTTATTTTGGTACTAAGCCTAATTATCAATTTTTTGAAAATAATTTAATGAGTTATAATGAGATTGTTATTAACGAGGAGTATCAATTAAAGTATCAATTAGTGGAAATTCGATTTGAGAATGATGTTAAAGAGATGATGAATGGTCCAAGTTTGGAATATTTTATGAAAGTCAACGAAAAATTGGAGGCTGTGGCAGTCAAAGTGAAAGAAGAGGATGGAGAAAAAGAATATCACTTTGAAGATATTTGTTTTAAACCAGAGGGATATGGGGGGTGTTTCATGTTTAATCCAATCCATTATTTTGTCCAAAATCATACTTTATGGAAAAAATATCAAAAAGAAATGCAAATATCATTAGTAGAAAATAGAGAAAAACAAGAGGATTTAAGATTACCATTATGGGCTATATTCAATAATGTTAAATACCAAGGGGAAGAAGTAATTGGTATGGAAAATTTGGTATTTACACTGTTCCTTAATAATAGAGAAAACAGTGTAAAGGTATGGAAACTGATATGGGAAAAGCTAAGAATGGAAATAGAAAAAATAGAGGTAAAGGACAGTAGTTTGATAAGTATAGAGAATTCTAACGAAGAAAATAAAATTCATTATTTTCAAGTAAGCAATTTATTTATTTATTAGTAGTTAAAACTTATTATTATGTCTAGTTTATAAATAATAAAATGTTAATCTCAGCAGAAACTATGTTTATGGCGTTAGGATATATTGTAGTGGTGTTGTATTTATTTTTTTCAATAAGCAAATTTAAACTTGTAAAATCGAAATTTTGGCTGGGGTTTGCAGCTTTGTTTTTATTAAATGTTTCATTATTAATGAGTTTTGGTAATTTAATACATAATAGTATTTGTATTTAGTATCTAAGATTTATTTTAGGTACTTGTTATTTATTAAATATCAAACTTAATCTGTTACCTTATGAAATATTACCATTTTTAATTATTGCTATTGGTGCTGAAAATCTATTAAAGATAACAAATTCAGTAGTCTCGACAAGTATTGATCTACCCGTAAGAGAAAGAATAGGAATTGGACTAAAGGATTGTGGGTACAATGTAACATTACATTTAGGAGTAGAATTAACGATCTTAATTTGTTCTGCTTTAAGCAGTAATGAAGCATTAAGTGAATTTGGTATATTTGCTAGTTTAGCATTAATTATTGATTATTTATTACAAATGACTTTTTTTATTTCAGTACTTTCAATTGATATTAGAAGATTAGAATTGTCGGATTTAAATGATAATCAAATTATTAACTCAAATATCAATAATATTCAAAATGATGAAAATTTAATGTTAGTTACTATTTGGGAAAAAATGATGTTCAAATTTAATAAACTAAAAGAATATCCATTTTTTAAAGTTGTTATGGTAAGTATTTATATTATAAAGTAATAATATAACAATAATAATAATAATAAATATATTTTTATTAATATAGATATTTTTGACAATGGGAATCATTTATTTATTATTTAATAATTTACAAAGTTATCCAACAGTATTAAAAGAAAAGGCCCAATTGAATTTTAATAATGAAGAATTAAATGAAACTATTTGGAAATTAATTAATCCCAATAAAAAAGATATTTATATTGAATTTTTACCAAGTTATTTAATTCAATTAAAGTATTTGGGAGATATGTATATTAACATAAAGAATAATGAGGATAGCGAAAGTACTAATAACAATAAAGAAAATGAAATAATAAATAAAATTAAAGAAACAATTAAATATCAATTAAATAATATAAAAACATTACATTGGTTTAAAGTAACTATTGTAATATTAGCAGTTATTTGTTTTTATTATTATTTTAATTATTTAAATCAACAAGGAAAAATACCTAATGAAATGTATAACAACAATAACAGCAATGAATCAATGGAATTAAATCAACAGAAAAAAATGAAAATAAAATCAGTATTTCAATTTAGTTATTCGGATATCAAATTACTTTACGTAAGTGAAAATATGGAGAGGATACTAATTTATACATATCAAAGCGAAGTAATGTTATGGGATTATTTGAATAATGAATTATTAATTAATATTCAAGTTAAAGATATTATTCATATATTGTTAAATGAACAACAAGAGATAATTTTAATTGATAACAATAATACATTATATATACAAAAAAAAGAAAAGGAATATAGAAAATTTCAATTAAAATTTCAATTCATGAGTTATAAAGTCAAGAAAGTCCAATGTTTCGAAGATTTATTAGTGATTTTAAATGAAGCTATGGAATTTATTATATTTGATTTAAGTAACGAAGACATTATCTGGAAATTAAGTTTACATTATCAAATAACTATGTTCCAACTAGTTAATAACAATATTTATTTGGCTTGTATGGATGGTAGTATATTGACTATTGAATTAGAAGATAAAGAGTTTAAGGTTATTAAGTTGAATTATGACAATATCGAGAATAATAAATTAATTAATACAGAAGCAATTAAATTAATGAAAATTAAAGAAATCAATAAGAATGAATTAATAATAACAATAATTAATAAATTCAATCAAATGTTTACTTATTATTATGATAAAAAGAAAAGTAACTTAAAAGTAATCCAATTAATTAATTTTAATTTAGAAGATAAAATTGTACAATTAAATATATCAATTAAAAATCAATTAATTTTAATTTATAAGAGTACAGTTGTTAAGGCGGAATTATGGATTATTAATAGAAATAATAAAAATAATAATAATCTAATTTACAACGATGACATAGAGGAAGAAAATGAATATAGCAATAATAATAGTAAAAATAATCTTCAAAAAATAAATATAAATAACAATGGTTGTAAATTTACTTATTTTAATCAACAAAAGGAATTAATTTATTGTAATTTTAATGAGGAAAATAATCAATGGGAGTTAATTCAGTTAGATATGAAATTGAATCACAATATTATTTATACGTTAAATAACAATAGCAAAGATGATATAGAATCAAATATTAATTTAATAAGTAAGCTAATAATATACATTTATAATATTTATATAATGACAATTTTAATAGATACTAAATATAAAACGTATCCTCCATTAATGTATAATGATATTTTATTACCCCTTATAACAACTCCTATAACTACCTTTATAGTTATAGGAAATTATATTTATTTAATAGAAAAAAAATAAAAAATACACCAACTATAATTTAAAGTTAGATTTAAATTTAGATTTAAATTTAGATTTAAATTCCATTTCAATGATTATTATTATTATTATTATTATTTACTCCACCATCAATATCTAATTTAAAGGCATTTTGATCTAATATAGTTTGTACTTCATAATGAATATATTTTAATTTGGATTCATTAACAAAGAGGGTTTCGGAATCTAAATCTTCAAGGATGATGTCACCACCTCGATCTAAACTTAAGATGATTTCTTTTACTGCAGCATCACTGAAGGGAAATACAAGGGATTAATAAGAGCTTTGGGGTTAATAGATAGGTTGGGCTTACCATGTTATTATGACTCCACCAAGTACTTGAATTCCCATGATTTTAAGATTGGATGAATTGAATTTGAAAATAAAAATAAACTTAAAATAAAAATAAACCTTCAAAGTTCAAAACTGTGCCTAAAATCTAAGCAAAGTTTAATACATTTAACTTTAAACCAATAATAATTCATTTCTTTTTAAATTAATTTACTTAATATATTCAACCTCTCAACTTTCACCCATTAACTAATATTTCTAACAAATGACCCAAAGAAAACATTATACAATAGAAGAAATCCTTGCTCGGGGGAAAAGGGACCCATTCCACTCATATCTAAAAATAGCGGCTCCGATGGTAAGATATTCCAAGTTACCTTTTCGACAGTTATTACAAGAGTAAGTCCAATATAGTATCCTTCTTCTCTTAACCATAAGTGATCCACTATTTTGCTAGTTATAACCTAGATCTTGTTTACACTCCTATGATACTTTCTGATGTATTTTCCTCTTCATCACTTGCACGTGATAGTGATTTTACTACCACCAGTAATGAATCCCCCTTAGCGGTTCAATTAGCTGCAAAAAACAGTAAAGAAGCTGGGGATGCATCAGAATTTTTAGCAAATTATTGTGATGTAATTGATATTAATTGTGGTTGTCCACAAAAATGGGCCATCAATGAAGGGATTGGTGGGTATTTAATGAGTCAACCGGAAATTGTGAGGGAGATTGTTAGAGAGGTAAAGAATAGGAGTGGTATGCAATGTTCCATTAAAATTCGAGTTCACAAGGAGTTAAGGTGAGTTTTAAGAGTTTATTAAGGGATTTAATGGTGGATATTAAGGGTACTAATTTTTATTCTTTATTTAATGTTATTTTTATTAGTAAAACAATTGAAATGGTCAAAAGAGCAGAAAGCGTTGGCGTTGCTTGGATAACAGTTCATGGTAGAACAGTGAAACAAAGTTCTTCTGAAGAAGTTAATTATGAAGCTATTAAAATGGTAAAAGAGCATGCTACGGTACCAGTATTTGGTAATGGAAATATATTTAGTTTAGCAGATGCGGATAAGATGGTGGAAAATACTAAAGTGGATGGTAAGTTGGACATGAGTCGAGGGGGAAAATTAGAGGACAGTTATTGATAAGCTTAACTTTTTAGGGGTCATGTCCGCAAGAGGGATATTAAATAATCCAGCTTTATTTACAAATGCACCTTATACCCCAATGGAATGCGTGGAGGTAAGTTTTAAATATTATGAATAGAAAACAGTGCTTTTATTAATATATATGCTATTGATAGAAATATGTTCATAAAGCATTAGAACAAGGCACAAATACATTTATATTTCATCATCATTTAATGTATATGCTGGAAAGTACAATGTCAAAAGCAGGTAAGTCTTTAGTTTGCTGGACACGAAATTTAAGTGATAAGGAGTTTAATAATGTTAACTTAATTTTATTATAGAAAAAAAAAGTTTTAATGTCTTATCATCGATACCAGCGATTTTAGATCATCTAGAAGAACACTATGGGTTAGAGTGCATGGAGTAAAGGATAGAGGGAATTACTGGATTTTGTAAAATAAAAACTAATGTCCATAGACTAAGTTTGAGTTATTTATTTAAATTTTTCGTATAATAAGAAGCGGGGTTTTGTTTATTTTGTGTAATAAAATAGACGATAGTATAATATGGTACTAAAGTAAAAAACATGATAAAATATTGGTAGAATAATAAATAGAACGTTTATAGAAGTATAAATACTATATCATATCATTACTATTTAGCATAAGTTTATGTTTTATATTAAAATTTAACGATGGTCAAAGGATATATTTCGTAAAATAGTTTAACAGGATTACCAAATTTAGCAAATATTAATTTCTAAAATTCTAAATTTAAGGGGAGCTTTAAATGAAGTTTGGCAAAATGTTAAGAATTACAGTTGGTGACTAAATGGAATTTTAATTTTAGAAACTAAAAATTGCATTAACTATTCTTTAACTTGTTAATTTGCATTAAAAAAAAAGAACACTTCAATTCATGTCCAATATCGTCAACAACACTACCATGGACACTGGCATCAAGCCACCTACTATACGTTCTAGATCAAGCACCATTGATTCCAATTATGACACTCAATATAATAATTCATTGTTAAGCAACTCAAATTCGATCTATATTTCTCAGAAAGAATTGAGAACCTCCATGGATACATTTAAAAATTTATTAGCTTGTACCATGGAATTTGAACATAAAATTCAAAATTTTTCAAAAGCTTCAAGTGATTTTGCTAGTCAAATAGAAAATTTAGCACGACTTAAAGGAGTGGATGAAGAAGGTAAGTTAGTTTTTTGAGTATTAAAGTTTTGAAGGATTTTGATGCTAATAAATTGTTTTTTCAGCTGATGGTTTACAATCCATTTCAGGTCTTCATTTTGTTATGGCTACTCATATTGAATTGTTGGTAGGCTATAAATAACAAATTAGCTCCTTTTTATATCATAATTAACAGTCTTTGTTTTTTTTAGTCTCAAGCACTAAATCAATCAGTAATATTGCCTTTAGAAAAAAGTTTGCTAAGTTTTGAAGAAAAACTAAAGGTAAGTTGGATTATTTATTTATTTATTAAAGAACATGAGAGCTGATAATTGTTTGATTTATAATAGACTGAAGAAAATGAACGACAAAAAACATTAGCTTATATAAGTCATAAAATTAAAGTAACTGAAGCAAGGAGTTTAGAAACAGCTAAAAGAGGAACAAGGGGTAAGATTATTATTTAGTAATTATAAAAACAATATACTAAATTTTATTTTCATTTTCATTCAGATTTGACTCAATTTCGTAATATCTTAACTGAGCTAACTAATCAAGTAGATGAGATGGAACGAGTAAATCAAGAACATTATATTAAAAAATATGAATGGCAAAGAGAAAATGGGTTATTTATAAAGCAATGTTTAAATTCCTTCGTCAAAGTCGAAATTGAGCTATTTGATCGTATTATTTCAAAATGTATTCAAGATGATTATTTAAAAAAAGTAAGTTTTCAACTCTATTATAATAATGTAATATAATGATACTAATGCTAATAATTTTTACTTATTTACTTATTTTATTAAATAGATAATTACCGAAGAACCCGAACCATTTTCAATCTATGATAGAGTGGATAAAAATAAAGAAGAATTATTTACTGTATTACCAACTACACCTATATTTGAACAGCAATCTTTACATCATTTGTCAAATACAATCGCTTACCATTCGTTTATTCCAAATTCATTTAATAATAATAATAATAATAATAATAATAATAATAATACAGATGATACTAATGAGAATGATAACAATAATAACAATATAGCCCCACCTTTAACACCCACAATAAATATTAACAGTATTTCAACAAATAGTCAAAGTAACAGTATGGATATTGTTAATTTATTAAATAGTGAAGAGGAAACTACCAACATCCAGAACCACGAAACAATTAATAGATCAACTAAAACAGAAGTTGAAAAAATCTCAAAACAAAACAATAATAGTAATCATAATTATAAAGAATATGAATTTAAATCATCTTCTCCATTAATGTCGGATCATTCTAATGATTATTATTATGATAATAATGGTAACTTGAGAGACATTACGCCTCTGATATCACCTTTACCTATGAGTGAATATAATCCTACTCCACTAAGTAAAAATGTGGATTATTCATATTATAATGAATTAAATGGGAATAACAATAATGAAGAGAGTAATAGTAATAAGAATGATAATGAAAAAGAAAGTATGAACGAAATTTATGAGTTACATCGAAATGATAGTATCGTTACTATGGATTCCGTACAAAGTTTTAATAGTAGTAATGTTAGTGTTAACAGCAATAGTAAAATGGAGGACGATGAGCAAAATGGACAAGAGAATATTCAAACTAAAAATAAAGAGAAAGGAAAAAAGAAAGACAGTTTATATAATCAAGTTATCAAACAGAATTTTAGGGAAAGTAACACAGCTTTAAAGGGGGCAGAATAAATATTCGAATGAGTTTAGTTGAGATAGTTTTTTTAGGAGTTTTGCTTTGATAAAGTGGACCAAGGAGATTTTGAGCTTTTTGAAGTAGATTATTATTTTATTAGTTTTTTAAAAAATAAAAAAAAGTGTATTATTAACTTTTAACTTTTTAAGAGTGTGTTCCAGCTTTACTTTTCGTTCCTTAAATTATGTTTTACTATGATTTTCAAATAAATGAAAAAAAGAGTGAATTATTCAATATTTCAATTTATTATAATATTCCCATTTCTCAAATTTCTAAATTTCTCAAAACTTAAATTTACTTTAAATACTAAATATCAATAACATCTACACTTAATCCATCCTTAAGTTTTAATAGGCTCTTTATTATTATTAAATTAGCACTCATTGCTTCAAATTTTATTTTAAATTTTCAAAAATCAATCAACTACGTAATTCCAAATAAAATGAACAACTAAATTAAAAGAAGCGGTAAACTCAACTCTTTTATTCTTCTTTGCATTCGCCTTTTTGTTTCTATTTTGTTTCATTTTAACTAATAATGTCTTGGCAAGCTTTTGTAGATACCAATTTAATTGGTAGTAATAATTTTAATAAAGCATTAATAATCGATCATCAAAATAATGTTTGGGCTACCTCCGAAGAGAAATTACATGTAAGTTTAAATTACAAATCCCTTCTCCCTCTCGCATTTCAATAAAAACAAACTAATGCAAAAAATTTTGACTCCTTTTTAGTTATCAAAAGAAGATTTCAATGTATTAGAACAAGCATATGAAAAACCAGAAGTAATTTTTACCCATGGATTTACTATTAGAGAAAAAAAATATCGTACAATTAAAGCTGATAATAGAAGTGTTTATGGAAAAGCAGTGGTAAGTTATTTTATTCAATGTTTTATTTTAAACAATAACAAGTACTTGCCTGATAAGAACAACAGTAAATTTAACTAAAATACCATTTTCAGGACAACTCTGGTGGTATAACAATAGTTAAAACAAACCGTTGTTATTTAATTGGTTTTTACGACGATGGTGTGAAACCTGGATTCGCATCAGCTACTATTGAAGAGTTAGGGGATCAGCTTATTGAAGCTAACTTTGTAAGTTTTTATGTTATTATTTTAAACTAATAAGTTATTAACTATTTTTGATATTTTTTAGTAAAAATAAAATTGTTCACTCATTTTTTCATATTATTTAATACTTTATTTTTCAATATATTTACAATAATCAATAATAAATTAAATCAAAATGTTTAAAAGTAAATAAATCATTTCTATTCTCCCTTTAATTTATAATAACAACTATCATATTTATAATTATTCTGAGTTACCTTCATAAGAATGAGAAGTAAAGCTATCAATATGGGGTAAAGCTTCATTTAATTTCTTAGAAGCAGCCAACACCAAACCTAAGAAAGGAGGAGATGGTTTCAATGGACGAGTTAAATATTCTGGATGATATTGAACACCAACATAATATGGATGATCTTCTAATTCCATAATTTCCATACGAATACCACTTTCGTCTCGTCCAATAAAATTCATACCTAATTTTTCTAATTGTTCAATATAATCAGGATTTACTTCATAACGATGGCGATGACGCTCAATCACTTCTTTTTGATTTTGATATAATCGACGTATAGTAAATTTTTCTGTATTTTCTTTAAATATTGTTGGTCTTTCTCCTAATCTCATAGTACCTCCCATATGAGTTTTAGATATTTCAGGCATAAACACAATCATTGGTGTAGCACAATCTTTATCAAATTCAGCGGATTGAGCGTCAACTAATCCTGCTACATTACGTGCAAACTCAATAGCGGCCACTTGTAATCCTAAACAGATACCTAAAAATGGAATCTTGTTTTCACGTGCCCATTTAGCAGCAGCGATCTTTCCTTCAATACCACGAGAACCAAAACCTCCAGGCACTAAAATACCATCAGCTGAACATACATCTTTCCATGAATCATGGAATTTAATTGGGTCTAAAGTTTCAGTAGCTGATTCTAAATCAGAAGCTTCAACCCACTATATAAATGAATTTAGCTACTATTTACAATAACGATTACAATAGACTTACTTTAATATTAACTTTGCAGTTGACAGATAAACCAGCATGGGATAAAGCTTTAGATACCGAGATATAAGAATCTTGTAAGTTAGTATATTTGCCAACTAAAGCGATAGTAATTTCTTCTTGGATACGATTATATCTAATAAAATATTAATAAATCATCATTACCATCGATATGATATTGTAATATTACCTATGGGTCAATTTAGTCCATCTACTCCATAAATTTTTACCATTTAATTTCATTTCATTACTGACTTTGATCTCATTCAACTTCAATCTCTTTTCTAAGATATCGACAACACCTTGAGATTCAAGAAGTACAGGTACATGATAAACAGAGCTGACATCATGAACAGCAAGTACTTGATTAGAAGGTACATGACAGAACATAGAAATCTTTTCTTTAATGTCATCATTTAAAATTTTAGAACTACGACAAGCAATTAAATCTGGAGATAATCCTAGACCGCGTAAATCGCGAATTGAAGATTGAGTTGGTTTAGTTTTTTGTTCTCCAACTGAACCAACTACTGGTACTAAAGATACATGGATTAATGCAAAGTTATCATGACCTACACGAAATTGAAATTGACGCATAGCTTCTACAAATGGCGCTGATTCAATATCTCCAACAGTTCCACCTAACTATCAAAATCCATTTAATATATATTAGTCTTCGTATGATATTTTAGCTTACTTCAATAATACAAACATCAGGTTCTTCATTAGTATCATCAACAGGTGTTTTGGCTACTTCTTCAACCCAATCTTGAATAGCATTTGTAATATGAGGCACAACTTGAACAGTTTTACCTAAGTAATCACCTTTTCTCTAAGATTGGGTATTAATATTTTTTCTCAAATTTATTATAAGAAATTTACTTCTTTTTCAATCACATTTTGATAAATTTTACCAGTAGTAATATTATTTTGACGAGTCAATGTAACATCTAAAAATCTTTCATAATTACCCAAATCTAAATCAACTTCTCCACCATCTTTTAAGACGAATACTTCACCTAGAAATAGATTATGTTTAATTTTTTACACTATTATAGATTTATAGAAACTTACCATGATCTAAAGGAGACAAAGTACCTGCATCAATATTCAAATAAGGATCAATCTTAATGGAAGTCACTTTTAAACCGTATGTTTTTAATAATAAACCAGTAGAACTAGCAATGACTCCTTTTCCAATACCACTAATAACACCACCAGAGACTAAAATATATTTTACCATTTTATTTCGTTTATTTTATTGTTATGTATATGTTATATAAGTTATATGAAACAAGCTGTTTTTTTGTTTATTCTATCTATTTCTATTATTTATAAACTATATAAATTAAAAAAATAAAACCCGGAAACTGAGGTTAAATTTCAACTTATATTATGGGATTCGGGCAAAATTCTAGATTTTATAAATTTATCCTCTTATTCTTAAATATTAAATAAAGACCTATCATTTCTAAATTATTCAAATATTAGCTTGAAATTTTAATTTTGATGCCATTTATAGTAAATTAACAGTAAAAATTTACTTTAATTGAATTCTATTTTTTATTTTTTCTATGGTTTATGTGTTTATTATGGCTTATGAGCTTAATTCATAAGATATAAAAGCGATTACAGTTATAAATTTGATGCAATAATATTGAATTCACTTGAAAGGATTTACTGTGGAAGTATAGCTTTTTATAATTTATAATGTTTATTTAGTAAACTATTATTACTAATTTATTTTAATTAAACTATGATATTTAATCGTCCCCCTTGTTATAACTTATTGCTTATTTTGAAGTACAAGTTTGGCTCATAAGATATAAATGCGTATTTTGATTTAAAAGGCATTGTGAGAGGAATCCATTAACTAGATAAAATACAAATTTAAAACTATAGATTATTCTTGGTTTTTAATAAAGATTATCATCTATTTTCTTATAAAATTCTAATTTTGAGTCGTATTATTACCACTTGTTGATTAAATCAAAAAATACAATGTTTGTATATTTAAAACTAATATCGCAAAATTTTTATTTATTCAGGCAAAATAATATTAAAAATATATAAAATGATATTGCTGTAGAGTTCAGAGCTAAGAGTCAGGAAGCAGGTTTGTTGCTGTTGATTAGTTGTAGATTGTAATTTTGCTACCAATTTAAATTAAAGATATTTATTATAAAAATATTCCAATGACTATGATTCAAATTATAAAGATATATCTTCCTTGTGTAAAACTGACCAGTGATATTATTTAAAACAAACAAAATATAAAATAAAAAAATACTTGTAATTTCACAACTTCTAAAGATGACTTTTGATTGACTTAGAGAATATAAAACAGTCAAATCTTTCAGATGTTAGTACACGAATGTTCACTTAGGAAATCATTTATGGTATGATCTTCCAAAAAAATTCTTGATCTGTATAGTTTAAATTATAGATGGTTAATATTTAAAGATTTTGTAACTTTGGAATTATTCTGAAGGCACCTTTAAAAATAGTTATTTCAGTAATATGAATTTCTTTTGAGCATAAAAAATCATAAAATAAATTTACATTAAGCATTAGTTTATGAATGTTATAAAGTTAAACACTTATATTTTTTGATTTTTGATAAGCCATTGATGTTTATACATATGGGGATGTTTTTTTTGATTTCATTATTTTTACATCTTTTAAGCGTTATTTAAGTGGAAAAATTGCTAGTAAAATTCTTAAATACAAAAACACATCCCCATATCTCTTTTATGTTAAAAACATTACCAAAATAACTTATAGAAGCTTTATTTAGTGGAATACCTGTTAATAACAATGACACAAATAAATCAAAATTGGAAACTTCGTAAAAATTTCGAGACAGTGAAAGAACATAACAGAGAATGAAGATGTTTTTTTTGGTCTTATTGCTTTCTCGATTTCTTGAGTGATATTTAAGTGAAAAGACTATTAATAAAGTTCTTAGACAAAAAACACATCCTTATATGATGGATTTAAATAAACTCTGTAACATAAATTGGTAAAGTTGACTAATTTGCCTAAACAATGCTTTGTTTGAAGATCTTAGATCAAATGGTTCATATGGAGATACGAGATTAAAGATATTATCAATATTGATGCCTAGTAAGTTATATAGCTTTAGAGTACTTATTTTATGCTAGAAAAATAAGCAAAATCTTTGATACTCTCTCTATTTATAGTATCTTGTAAAGGTGTTAATTCTAGAAAGCTTATTTTATTATTGCTTAATTACTTACATTTGAGTCATTTATATTACATTAATATTGCTTCATCATTCACTCATTTTAATTCAATTTGAAAAGATATCAACATGTAAAAAAGGCATTTAATATTTATCGATATCTTAAGCCTTTGAGATTTTTTATCATTAACAGTAACTTTATATGAATTAGTTTAAAAGCTTAGTTCAAATTTTGTCCAATTTGATTTTTGAAAAAATCACAAATTGAGCATAAAATGAGGATAAATTTTTTGTCTAAGAGTTTTACTAACAATCTTTCTGCTCAAATAGCGCTTAAAAAGTAGAAAAAATGATGAAACTAAGAAAGCACCCACATTTACCAACAATCTCTCTGCAAATACCGTTTAAAAGATGGAAAAAGTAACGAAATAAAAAAAACGCCTCCCTATACTGTTTCACTTAATTTCGAAATAACCTATACTGGAGTGTTTTTGTCCGGTTTACTTATTATTTTTCAAATTTTACGCTACACAGGAAATAGATAAAAAAATAAAGCTGTAAACTTCATTTTTAATTTTGACCAAGTTTTAAACTTAACTATACATAAAAAACTTAGCAGATTTTATATTAAAAAACATTTTTTATTAGCAATATGAACTTATTTAATCAACTATAATTTTTTCCACTTTGACATCTTTTACATTTAAAGAGAAAGACAAACATGAGAGAACCTTCAAAATTTGATAAAGTAAGATGGTGCTCAATGCTTTTTTTCGAAAATCAAATAGGATATTATTATAGTAGAAAAGATTCAGACTTAAAATTTCGATAAAACATCAATGAAGTATTGTTACAATGATAATTATTGATTCCTTCTAAATTTGATCAAAAGGTGTTAGTAGATTTTTGAAGCTATTAGAACAGCTTGGAGTCAGATATCTTTCGTTGTTTTTAGTTTGAAGTTAAGGATCTATAAAAGCTGTAACTTTTAAATTCATATTAGAAAAAGTCACCTCGAATTAAAAATAGCATGTGCATAACTGTAAGTTCTAAAATTTAAGGAAAAAATAGAAATAAAATGGATATATTAAACAATAACTATTTATTTAAAATAAAAAATTATAAACAATATTTACAATATTGAACTAATAGCTAGGAGGTAACTCTTGGATATAATTGCATTCTAAACCAAGTTTAAGTTGATTAGCACGACGGTAATGAAAAGGTTGATCACCAAGATTATATTTCACTAAAGTACCTTTAGTACTATAAATAGTGGGATACATTAAAGTTTGATTAAACTGATAGTAACATAAGTCACTACCATTGTAAGTAAATGTGACTTCGTTTAATGATAAGTCATGAAAACAACCTATAATATCTCCTCGTTTAAGAGTATGCACAAATGTATTCGAGTATTGCTCTTCATTTATATTCACACCGTATATTTTACTATTTAGTAGTATATGCAATTCTGTATTAAATTAGTAAACTTGTAAATATATATATATAATAGTTACCATGAATTTTGCTACTACTTTTATTCGCATATCCAAATAAAAGCTCAAAACTTTCATCAAAATCTAATAATTCGATTTCATAATACATCGATTCTGGATTCACTTTGTATTTTTTTGCTTGTATTATACAGTTATCATTAAAATATATAGTATCATTTTCTTTTAGTATTATCCTTTCTTCTTCTCCAACAGTTGCCTTAAATTTAGTCTTATTTTTCAAGTTGTTTTCAATCCTTATTTCGCTTAATTGAATCGTCACATCATTACGTCTCATTTGAATAATTCTGTTTATATTTTCTTCTCTTTCCAGTCTTTTCGTCTTTTCAAGCCTTTCTTTCGCACGCTTATACCTACAACTAATTATATAGAATGCCACTGCAATTCCAAAAACACATACTAAAAGTGAGATAGCAATATTTACAAAAGTATCAAGTGCCATTTTAATTAATTTCGAAATGTCATTTCAGTGCTTTTTATACTTTTTTCTTTTTCTTTTTAACTTTTTCTTTTTTCTTTTTATTAATTTAAACCTGCTTTCGGTTTTTTCAAGAGATCCTACTTTTTTTTAGCGAAAAAAGTAAGAGATGTTACTAGTTGCACCATAAGCTTTTGCTACATGAAAATAAAAATACAATCTAGTGAAAGTGAATGACTGCTGCAATTATATACTTTTACCACTTCTTATACATACAAAAAAATAAAAATACTGTTAAAAGCCTATTATTTTTCTATCTATGACTATTAAGGAATTATATTGGTATGTATAATTTTATAAATCTTTTATTCTCAAAAATGTATCATATATATTATAAATAATGATTAGTTATTTTCTTTATTTTCAAGTTATATATATCCATTAACTGCATGCTTTGACAATAATTTTCAATATTAAAAGACCAAATGTAAACAAATTAGTTTATTAACGAGTACTTTTCAAAATGACTCTTTTAGATCGAATCACCCCAAAAAGATCGATTGTGTCAAATAAATCCATCAGCTTTTGTTTGTTATTTTAAATAAAAGGCTACGATAGGTCAAGCCTCAGATAATGATTTGGGACACTTATATGCGTTCATGATATCTAAAATACTGTCGAATCATAAATATTCTAATACCATTCTAACCCTTTTTTAAGTTACCTTGGATAGTATATTAAATTAAATAATATTATGTATAGTACAAAAAAAGTATTAAAATAAAATTTAAAGAATTACAGTTTTATTTGTATAAATACTTGTGCAAAATAAGTATCATTTGATTCTTTAATATAAGCTGAAAAATCAACCCATTTAGATTGATTGGTTTTTTTTATATTAACAAGATATATGAAGTGTTGTTACAAAGATAAGAATTGCAATCGAACCAAGAATTAATTTCTATGTATACTAGAAAAGACTAGAGTCAAAAAGATAGCCTATTTGACCTAGTGTTAATGATCTTAAAATTGATCCAAATGGGCTAAAATTTAATAAGAGTACTTGTCAATAATGAAGTTTCATAGTATAGCTATTTTAATACCCCAGATAAGAAGTTGAATTAAATTAAGGATAAAAAAGTACTCAATCTTAGAAGCTTTTTTATATTTTAAACTAGGACAAAATAAGTTACCTATTATATTGCCTTAAACATTAACTTTTTATATTCATTTGATACTATTTTATTATATGGGGATGTCTTTTCTGATTTCATTATTTCTTCCATTTTTTAAACGCTGTTTAAGCGGAAAATTTGTTAGTAAAACTCTTAAACATAAAAATATATCCCCATATATTAAACAATTCAAAACTAGAAATTATTATTTTATACCAAACGCTGTTTTCATTCTTTCATCACTTTATCAAGCTATTAATTTTTAAACAATATATATATATGTTGTATACTTTTTGAAGAACAATTATTTAATTTTAAATAAAAAATTATAAACAATATTTACAATATTGAACTAATAGCTAGGAGGTAACTCTTGGATATAATTGCATTCTAAACCAAGTTTAAGTTGATTAGCACGACGGTAATGAAAAGGTTGATCACCAAGATTATATTTCACTAAAGTACCTTTAGTACTATAAATAGTGGGATACATTAAAGTTTGATTAAACTGATAGTAACATAAGTCACTACCATTGTAAGTAAATGTGACTTCGTTTAATGATAAGTCATGAAAACAACCTATAATATCTCCTCGTTTAAGAGTATGCACAAATGTATTCGAGTATTGCTCTTCATTTATATTCACACCGTATATTTTACTATTTAGTAGTATATGCAATTCTGTATTAAATTAGTAAACTTGTAAATATATATATATAATAGTTACCATGAATTTTGCTACTACTTTTATTCGCATATCCAAATAAAAGCTCAAAACTTTCATCAAAATCTAATAATTCGATTTCATAATACATCGATTCTGGATTCACTTTGTATTTTTTTGCTTGTATTATACAGTTATCATTAAAATATATAGTATCATTTTCTTTTAGTATTATCCTTTCTTCTTCTCCAACAGTTGCCTTAAATTTAGTCTTATTTTTCAAGTTGTTTTCAATCCTTATTTCGCTTAATTGAATTGTCGTATTATTACCTCCAACTTGTGCTGTTCTATCGCTATTTATTTCTCTTTCATAACTTTCTCTTATACGCTTGTACATAATGCTAACAATATAAAAAGCTATACTAAGTATGAAAAAAGATGCTACAAGTGATATACCAGCATATGCAAAATTACTAAGAGCCATTTTTAAATTAACATTTTATGTGACATTTTGGCTTTTTTATATTTTTTTTTACTTTCTTTTTAATTCCTTCTTTTTTCTTTTTATTGTTGACTTAAACTTGTATTTTTCCGCCTATGACTATTATTGAAGAACATATTGCTATACTTTTAATTTCACTATATTTTTGTTAAACTTTTACCACTATATGTTATATAATGGAGTTGTTCGAATTGGTTTCAGAATTTACTTAGTTAATCCAAATTTTAAATTTTTAAATTTATGTCTAATGTGACGGCTAAATCTAAAAAGCCTAAATTAGATCTCTATTTAAAACTTATTTTAGTTGTTTCTTTTTCTTAAATAGCTAACTTTCCTAACTACATGTTTTATGTTAGTTCTGTTAGATATTTAATAGATATATAATATATAACTATATAACTATATAAATACAGTTATTTGACTTTATTTTTTGTTAAAATAAAAATAAAATGCAAACTTTCATAGCTAAACTTCGAAATGGAATTTTTGAAAATCTCAATACGATAGGGAGGAGTACACAATATAAACATTGTAATTCGTTTACATCAATTTTAAAAGCTACTTATAACAACCCAAGGTTTATGGGATTTTATAATAAAACAAAACAAAGAAAAGATATATTATCAAAGCTTACTATCGATAATAATAAACTTAATCAAGCAACGTATAAAATTAGTGCTTTGAGGGAAACAGAAAACAAAAATCAACAAGTAGTGTTATTATCAACTATAGCTTCAGTATATTCTTTTGATGAATGTAAGAGTTTCGGGTTTAATATAAACAGAAATCAATATAATTATTCAAAAATAAGTAATAATAATAAAGTATCAACATTACAACCTATTATCAAAAATACAAAAATACAAAAATACAAAAAAATTAAAGACGAGCAAATTGAAACTATTATACAATATTTACTAAATGATTCAACTATTTCATCAAGATTTAATAAAAAAAATAATGATAGTAAATATTCATCAGATAACATATATATTAAATAAAAGAAGAATGATATACAGTAGATATTTTAATGATTTAAAAGATAAAGCAGTAGCTAGGTCAACATTTTTTAAAATATATACCAAGTAATTTCAAAAATCCAGCAAGAAAAACGGATATATATAATATATGTGCACAGTATACAGTTAGAAGAAAGTTATTTGAAAATAAAATGAATACAGCAATAAAAAACAAAGCAGAGATAGAAGAAATTTTCAATGAAGAAGAAAAATCATACAAATCATAAAAATTATATAAATTATACAAATTCTGTGTTGATACTCAAAAAAACACATTTAATGAAACTATCAAAAAATTAAATAACAAAAGCTGTATAATAATTTTAGATTTTAAACAAAATATGGAAATAGGAACAAGGCCAGATTCAATAAATCTAGATCATTATAATAAACAAGCTATATAAGTATTAGGTTTTGGTGTTTTATATTTAAAAGATGATAAAACAATAGCCAAAGTTTACTTTGATTATTTATCTGAAATATTGAACCATGGTTCAGCATATGGGGCTGTTTTTTTTGGTTTCATTATTTTTCCATTTTTTAAGCACTATTTGAGTGGAAAGATTGTAGTAAAATTCTTAAACAAAAAAATACATCCCCATATGCAGGAGATTGTTTAATCGATTTAATCTCACAGAGCTTTTATTTAAAAAGTTTACAAAAGTTAATATATGGGCAGATACAGGAAATCATTTTAGATCCCAAGAGCTCCTACATTATATGTTTAAACAAATTCATAAAATAAATAATAGTTTGAATGTTAATCTTAATTTTTTTGCTGAGTATCATGGAAAAAGTATAGTTGATGGACATTTTGGAAACCTTTCAAAATAGAAAGGTAATTTTGAAGCATTAGGTAAAATAGAAGACATTAATCAATTAATTTCAAGATTTGAGGCTTTTATTTGTGAGCATAATAAAATTAATAACTCGACTGTTAATAATGGGAAAACAGATATAATTTTTAAAAAATATAAAAGAAACAAAAATACAAAAAGAATAATAGAGATGCAAGGCGTTAAGAAGTATTTACACTTTATTAAACATAACAATAAACTACATTGTTATCCAGTATCTGATACATAAAAAAAAAAGCGATATAGTTCCAATTAAAGCTATAGAGTCTATAGAAAATAGAAAAACTAAAAGATCAATCCCAGCTTACCTTACGAAGATAACAGAGAATTTAAAATTTTCGGTATTTACTAAGCAAGTAAGTAGTTTGTTGAATGATAGAAATAGATTATTAAACGTTAAGATTACTTAAGTTATTAATAACTAAGTTAATAAATAGTCAAAGAACAAGCAACTGTAATAATATGTAAAAACTATTATTGTACTATATAGGGATCGTTAGTTATAGTTTTGGGGCTAACCACTCCCTCCCATGCAGCTATTTATTAACTTGACAATATATTAATAATGCAATTGTAGCATTAAAATAGTTTATTTATTTGATAACAAATCTGCAATGTTGATTATAAAGCAGCCAATAATAAATATTTCTCAATAAAGTTTTATAAGAATATATATTTAAGATCTAGTAGAAATTCAACTAACTTACAGTATAAACTATAATAGAATGATTTAGAACTGTGTCCGGATACTTTTGTTTTAATAAAAGATTTGATTTTATAGAATTTTAAGCGAAGTTTTTAAAATACAAATTTTTCTAAAAATTGGATAAAATAATGAAACTAATTCAAACAACCCCAAATATAAAAAATTTAGTTGAAAGGATCATATACATTCATTTTTACAAAAAATAAGCCATTGTAACATATCATTGTATTAAAAAGTATATTGTTCATTAAGATAATATTTCAGAAGTACGATACAAAACTCAAAATTAAAGATAGATAACTTATAACTAAATATAATTTTTATTTCAGTAAACCCAATCAATTGTTTAATTAAATAGATAACCAGAAGTAAACGGTGTCCTAATTAACTATTTAGCTTAATTTCATCCAATTTAGCATTACAATTTGTTCTAGTTTTTTATAGCACATTATGTCCATATGAGGTCCGGTAGGTGCAATAAGAAGCAAAGGAGAAGTAATCTTATAGCTAACTCCTATATACTTGTTGGCCAAATTCCACTTTTTAATTTTAATTACTTCAAGGTTTGGAAAGAAAGATAAGAAGCACAAAAAGTCTTCCATTGTAGTACTCAAATAACTAATTGTAACTTGCTTTATAAATTTACATTTAAATAAATTCCTTTTACTAGATATGTGCTGATAGTACTTTTTTACATAAATATTTTTTCCATTTATATTATACTTTTTAAATGTGTCTTCAATACTAAAATCTAGTTTATCAAAATAAATTGTCTGTATATTTGGTAATGAGGCTATTGATTTTAATGACTTCTTTGATAGCTCTTTAATATAAATTTGGTTTAAAGTGGGTAGCTTTATCAAATCATAAGTTGTTGGTTTAATAAAATCAAAGTGTCCTAAAGTTATTAAATTAGAAACCCTAATTAATTTGGAATAATTACTTCCAACTTCAAAAAATGTACCTAGTTTGTCCTTTAGCTTCACGCTTTTTAGTCGGTCTAAAGTCCCAAAATAATCAATATTAAAATCAATGTCTAGCAATCCTTCAATATCTAAGTTTAGTGGAGAAGTAAAGTTTATACTGGAATCAAATTCACATGGAGTAATAATATAATTTTTAGATTTTAACTGTAAAAAAGATAATTTGCTAAAGCTATGTTTAATAGCTTCCATTCCATTAAGATACAAATCTCTACTTGAAGAGTGGAATATAAACGACTTTAAAATATTGGGGTTTAAATAGTTAACAATCGATTGTATATCTCCATTATGGCCGTACATTTCCATTATTTCAATTTGAAACAAATAGTTCCTAAATAGGTCTAAATATTGTGTAGAACTAATATCTGATGACTTTATAATAATTCTCTTTAACTTTGGTAACTCCATTTTGATCTCTTTTATACTACTATTATTAGATAAGTGCTCATAATACAAGGATATTATATTAGGACAATAATTAATGTATTCGATTTCATTACTGTTTATATTTAAATGCCTCATTATTGAGCCGTTCTCCTTTATAAACTTTAGTTGGTACTGTTGGTATTGCCTAAATGTGTTGTGATTGTATTTTGAATAAATTAAATTCACTCTAATAATATTGTTTATAATATTACATATTACTTTATTTAAAAGGCGTAATTCAATCAATTTTTCTGGACTTATAAATAGAAATATCTCTTCTAACAATATATCAGATAACAAATTAAAAATTAGTTTCATGGTTAATAAATTCACAAAAAGCTTTTCATTTCTATTTTTTTATATTTTTATTACATACACTCAATATTTAAAACGGTATATTAAAGGGGGTTTTGTATTATGCCCTATTGGACATATTTAGGGCAAAATTAAAAATAAGCCAATGGGTTAAAAAAATATTTTTGGCTCCTTTTAAAAGCTAGGCAAAGTTTTTTGCCCAAAACTCCATTTATTGATAAGATTGATTGATACATAACTTATATTGCATCTAATGTCAGTGGATTAATTCAAGAGTAGAACATTGTAATAATCTGGCTGATTCAAATTATAATTTAGTATTAAGCAAATTGGTAATACATTATACTAGTAATACTTAATATTGTTCCTGTAAAATAGTTATATATGATCATATCTCAATATAGCTTTTATGTGTAGCTTTGCTTTCTACCTTAAATATAAATTTTCATAACATGAAAAATTTTGTAGCTTATTACTATCGGATTTTTCCTAAGTCTCATAATTTCAGTACTAATTACAAGCTTCCCCCATATATATGCTCGTTGTAAATACTAATGTATACCCTGATGTCTGTCTATTAAAAGGAATTATGCTACTTTCTTTAGTGCAAGTAAATAGTATGGATAATGTCAAATTATTTGCAGAGCTGTAATTTATCCTCAATACGTCATTAACTTTTGACTTTATTGATTTTTTTTGCACTTCATTAATGTATAATAGAAAGCTTATAAATATTTAGCTGCTTAAATCTATTTTTAAATTTTCAAAATAGTTGTGGCTATGACTTTATTTATGAGACAAACATCTAGTCCAGCTACTATCCTTTATAATGGTATATTTAACACCCCTGCTTAAGTAACTTATCTTCCGGACTTCTTTACACCATAGGACTTAAATTTATTACTGACGCCATATAATACAGTAGGCGCATTTTAAATTTACAGATCTGACTTATCAGATAAATTGAAAGCTCTTGAAGCAAACAACATCAAATTATACCATGTTATATGTAACTCAGTCACCGTGATTTCAGGATATTAATTTGCTACTTTAGACAATATAGCAGTCGTTACAAGGCCTAACCTAATGCTCTAGCGTTCTTCAAATTAATAGCCTTCATTATACGTTATTCTTTATTGAGACAAACTATTACATAGAGTTTTTAGCTATAATTATTTTTATCTATTACTAAAGTATTTTCAGATGTAATAATAGCTTATGCATTTAATTTTGAGCATGAAGATTTATATCAGCAGCATACATAATATATGAGATAAAAAGTAGAGATTATTAACATTTTGATGTAGAATATATGGGGATGCTTTTTTTGGTTTCATTACTTCTTTGTTTTTTAAGCGCTATTGAGTAGAAAGATTATTAGTAATTCTTAAACAAAAAAATATATCCTCATATGATAGTTGATTTTAAACAAATAGATTAAGTTCAGTTTGTTGCACTACTAGCATCTTTACTTGACTTGAGTGTGAAACGCTATGAAGTAGCAAAGGATAAATAAATTCTCACATGCAGTATATTTAACCCAAAATTACTATCAGTGGTATTCATTGTACTAAGCTATTTTAAGGATAATGGTAACATTGATATTGGCTTTGAGGAGTATCTAAAACATATAGCCAGCCTACACACCTCAATTCAGAAAAATTAAACTAGCCCTTTTCCAATTCTAAAATTTTTGAATATTGTATGTGAAAGTATTTTTTTTGCTTTTATTTCTACTTTTATTTATTGTTTTTTTCTACAATTTAATTCTAATCTTTTAATCTTTTGTATTTTTTGATATTATAAAAGCGACTGTATTATGTTATGTATAATAAAAAATTGTATTAAAAGCTCAATAGAGATAACATCTTTAATCTTCGAAGATTTTTCTGCATTAGACTTCCCCCTTCTCTCCTTTAGTTATAAATTTAAGTAGTTTTTATTTTGTGAATATGATGCTTCTTATGCAAATGTATGATTACTTAACTTAAATATCATATGATCCTTATTAAAATAACAAAACAAAAGCGTATTAAGGATACATGTGGGTATTTTACATGTATCAGAGATAACTAACCAAATTTCCTCTACTAACTCTTCTTGAGGTACACAACTCCACGTGGTAAAAGCAGCTTAATAAGAGAGTCGTTTTTCATGAGCAATTGTGCTCTAAACTATAAATCAGATAATAGTTTATTTTATTCATTTAATATGATATAATATAAATTTTCAATAGAATTAAAGGCTTATATTATAACAAATAAATCCATACATAAAAGAGTTTGAATTTATGATCCGTTGCTACTAATTTTAGTAACAAGCTTTTTTTACAAAGTATTATTTATCTTTATTAAAATTATTATACTACTATAAGCCTTATTGAGATGTACACTACCTCTATGATCAAACTTTTATCCCTGTAGTAGGCTTTGATAGTATTTTTTGAATCTATTTATTATTTAAAATTAAAAATACCCTATAGCTTGAAATCTCACTGCCGTAAAACTGATGTGAAAGAAGCTCTCCATTACAATCATAATTAATCTTATAACTATAACAAGTTAATATAAAAGCATGACTGTTTTGATAACTAAATTATAAACGGATATTTATTTAAAATACCAAGCTTACAACAATTAAATGAGAGCTAAATTTGATAAAATCAGATAGTTTATAAATTAAGTTCAAAAAAGGAGGATAAACAAAGAAAAAGCTTAAATAATAAGTAACTGAGGGTTAGGAAAATTTGTGGATTTTTAAATAATAAATAATGATTTAATAATAATAACTCTTAACTATGTGATTTGATTGGAATAATATATCAAGTTAATAGTTGAAAATAACATCAAAAATGAATAAGTAGTTTATGCTAATGAATTTTAGTATTATTTTGTAAAATTAAAGGTTTAATGACTACGTGGAATTTATTAATACTATATAATAAATGAGCATAACAACAGAAAATTTTGTAAAAATAAAAGGCTTTAAAAATAAGATTAAGTTCTTCTGTTTCAACCACTTATGTTATCACCTTATGAGAAAAGATGATTGGAGCAATGGATTAGCCAAAATAATAATATTAATAGGTATCATCAGCTGATAATCGTGTAAAGGAATATAATTGGCTTAAACTGAATATATTATGAAATAAATTAGGGATGAGTCAGTTGCAATTGGAGTCAAATTTTGACAGGTCGAGAGGTATAAAAAGGGCAGAAACAGAATTTTAGAACCAAAAAAAAATTGAAAACTATGTTATCTGCCTTTAACCTTAATAAATTTAAACCAAGTATCGCTTTACCTACTTGGTTAAATAGATCTCTTTCTCCTAAAAAAGTTGAAAGACAAGACACTTTGAAAAGTGAAAGCTCTAGCTCAGATGATGATATCGAAGAAGAGGTAGTAACGCCAAAGGATATGGATGAGTTGGTTAAGCTCATACGTATTGAGTTAGGTGAGTATGGTTTAGACTCTGATAAAGTGAACGTAAAAAAGATTCAGAAGCTAATGGAAAACTACCAGTCTAATTCTTCGGATTGGGAGAAATATGCACATTTTGATAATAACAAATATACTCGTAACTTGGTTGACGACGGTAATGGCGAATTTAACCTAATCGTATTAGCATGGAATAATGGCCAAAAGAGTCCTATACATGACCATGCCGGCTCTCATTGTATTATGAAGATATTAGATGGTGAATTACAAGAGCAATTATATGAATGGCCTGAAGAGAGTAGCGCTCAAACTGAATGCTGTAGAAAGATGAATAATTACAAGAATACAGTTTATTCTAAAGATCAGGTCACTTACATGCACGATAATTTAGGTTTACATAGAGTGGCAAACTACAATAGTGACAAACCAGCCCTCTCTCTCCATCTTTATACCCCTCCAATTAAACAAGCTATTACTTTCCAAGAAGATAGTGGAGCTAAGAGGAGCGGTGGTAACTGTACTTTCTACTCTATACGCGGAGAAAAAGTCTGATATGCTCAAGTTCTATTAATTATTTATTTTTCATTTGTGCCTTCTCTTAAAGTATTTTAATAAATGTTTACTAAACTAACAAACACTTTACTTCATATGTATCAATATTTCAAGATAAATAGATAAATAGATAAATAGATTTGATCTTTTGAGGCAATAGCGTATAAACTACTATATCATAATATCATTACAATGTGTTGTTAGATTATATAAATACTATAGTCTTATTTTCGATACTATTGGCATTTTGGAACTTTGAATTTTTATCCAATATATTACTTTTTAAGCATGCCCTCCACTTAATAAATTAGTATTCTCCAAATTCTCCTTTATTTCTTATTTACATTACTTTTCGCAAAATATACATTGAATAATAGAATTCCAATTATTTTTATTAATTAAACCTATGCCATTTATTATATTCTATTTATAAATTAATTCTTTAAGCATTGCATTGTGGAATGGTTTTGACATTATATTCTAGAAGCTTTAAAATGTAAAAGCAAGTTCAAAGTAGCTTATTCATTATATCTATTATCTGATATCAATAAAACATGAATGATATCAACTAAAACATGTGGTCATCATCTGCTATCGGGAACAAACGTTAAATAACTGTTTACAAAAAACAGCGTTATTATGTCATTTCGTAAGTTCATAATTTTCTATTTGTTTCATTTTTACTACCTTATCTTATAATCACTCTACAAGTAAAGCTTTACTTTGTTCTTTGTGTTATTTTAATGAATAAAACTATATTTAATTCCTAGAAATTAAGTTTGTTTTGTACTTTAAATACTTATTATTTAGTAATCAAATAAACTATACATGATACTTATATGTACCTGTAAATTAGAGTAATAAAATAAAATTCTAATTCTAAAGCGTCGAGTAAATTTTAGCTGTTTGATATGTTTACAAAAATGTGTGGAAGAAATTTTCAGAGAAAATGTCATAATAGACCCAGATTGTAATTCATAACCTTAAACATTGGTAGCTGTATTGTTTATGTAGAAGGTAATAAATTAAGACGTACCCAATCCTAATTAGGTATAATCCAATAAAAATAAAGAGTTCGTTTAAGGTAGTGTAGTGTATCTTTTTTAAAGTCATATAGATCATCTAATTTCAAAGTAGTTTAATACTTCATATTAAACAGATAAAACAATAAGGCTCAAAATATGTGTTAAGCTTTTATAAAATTTATATCTTATTATTTATAATATTTATTTAAAAATGTAAATAAATGAATATTAGGATAATTATTCCATAAGATACAATATTGAAAACATTATAAAGATAGCAAAATCAGAACTTTTTATCTTATGCTTAAAATGTAAAATGAGTATATTAAAACTATATAACTTACCTGACATTATAGTTGAAGCTATCTTTTACTTTCTACCCAAGATGAGTTTTTTGATTTAAGATTTTAACAAAGCATTATGTAAGTAAATTAATTAGCTTATTTTCAATAACTTGTGCTATTCCGTTTATTCAGGCTCATCATATCATTCTCACATTCAACACTCATTTTATGAAAACTATGACAACAATATGCGATACTTAAAGATAATAAGCAGGGAATTCCACTATATACCATTATGTTCCAAAGTCCAAATGTTAAATATTGACTGCACATGGTTAGCTGACGTTAGCATGTTGAATAATTTAATATCATACAAACTTTCCTATGTAAAGAACGTAACATCAACCATTAAAGACAACTATGGAACTATATTACTAAGACGCATAGATTCCCTATGCTAAGTTAAAGAATTAATATCTGCTGCTAGCGATTTAGTTGTCTTAGTTTCTCATCAATTTATTTGATCTTGATAGATTTATAATATTAAAAATCAAGTGATTCAATTGGTTCAAATGGCTTTGAAAAGTTAAAGGGATTATTCGGGCAGCTAAATAAGTTAACTATTATCGTCGATAGCTTTTCATCTCCTTCAAATTTTAACAACACTTGTAACTTTTATTCTCTGGAAATGTTCAAACTAACAGATACTCCGGTAAAAAAAGCTGCTTTAAATTGTTTAAGTGACATCTATAAAATCAAAAAAGTATTGCTAAATATGTAATTTTATTTACAACAATGAATTTATATTCATAAATATACACACTAAACCTTCTGGATTTAATAAACCAACATTTAATATAAGGTCATTTTGTTTCACAGTCAAAAGAAGTTTATACTAATGGAATATTTGCGTTTGAGTCTCCCCTTAAATTCATTTTACAATTATAGAATATTCAAGTATTATCTATTCATAATATATTTTATGTAAATCGGGGAATCAAATCAAGCCATTATATTGTTGAATATACTGAAAACGAGGAGTGCACAATGCCAACCCACATTATTAGCAATTATATTCACTAATTCAATCAAAGAGGTTATTTTAAAACAATGTAATGTTTCGATTAATAATTTGTTTGATATGATATTCCTCCAAGAAATGTTAAAGTAGTCAATTTTATAGATCGGAAATATCATAATCAACCTAAAGCTGTAGATGCTAATATATATCATAGCAAATGTTATTTGATTCAAGTTAATAAAAAATCTACAAATAATAGCTCCTATGGCTCAAGCAATACATTTTCTCACTTTGAGTGCCGTTTTGTTATTTTAAATATTCTATATTAATACTCAAATGTTCTTTGACTAAATGTATTTGTGCCTTTATTTTTTAAATTAACTATATGATTATAATTTATGGATTCATAGTATACATAATTTTGATTACTGAAATTGGGATTAAATATTTGTATACTAAAGGACTTTTGATATACAAATTAATAATCTGATTTGTGAATTCATAATTTTATTTACACAAGTAATGCTTCAATTTCTTTAGGAATTATTTAAATTCATTCTAAAAAATGATAAACTTTATACAATCTTTCAATCAATAGCTTTATTTTACTTGTATAATACAAAAAATCTTATGTTTTTCCAAATATACAATCTTCTAAAATACTGAAAAGTTTACCCAAGTTTAGACTTACTTTTTTAAATATTACAAATAAACATGTTATATAGCATTTTATAAATAAACCAACTGCTCCTGATCTTTTAATATTTGTTAGTGTCATAAAAAACATATTTACTAATAAATATAAATACCAATTAATCAAAATAATATTTTATAATCGTTTCAACAGACGAAACTTAGTTTCTTTTGCTTTTAGTATAACATTTTCTTAAGTATGATTTCACGTAAAGTTGAATATTACATAACAACACAGTTCTACTTAAATAGTTGTTTTTTATTGTAAATAAAAAATAAACAAATAAACAAAACTTAAAGTTTGTAAGTATAGCACTAATTTAATATCAACATATTAAAAGAATAAAACAAACAATTTTATTTAAACACTATAAATATCATTCGAAAATATCTACAAATAACATTGGTACAATATTGGAAATTATAAACTGGGTTATAAAACTCTAGTGAGCAATCGCTGATAGATTTTCTATCAATTTAGATTAGAGATGGGTTTTTATAAAAAATACTTGATTAATCTGTTATTAAAATAATAGCATCTTCCATTTATAACTAACTACTCTAATTTTTTTCCAAAAGAAACAGAGTATGAAACAAATTGGTAATTGGAATATCACATTGTTTAAAAATTATTTTTTAATTGATTTAGAGTGTATAAAACATTTAGTATCCTCATAGTCTTCTTCAAAGTAGTTTCTCCTTAAACAAACGCAATGACTTAAACTGAATTTTCAATTTATATTAAAATTATCAATAATTGATACTTGAAGATTTTCAAAGTGTAAAGTTGTTCTAAAAATTGAAAAGCAATTGTTCTACTAATGTAAGTTCTTTTCAACCGAGAGGTATCAAAAAGAGCTTCTATTAAACATTAATTTTTAACATCACAAGTCTATCAGGATCAAGTAAATTAATAAGGTAATCTAAGTCAACTAAGCCTCTGGAGATAAGTGTCACTTTTTTCACATGATATAGTAAGTTCGTATGCTTTAGTAGAACAGTTTTATCATTATTTTCAATAGCCAATATTATATTCTTTAAATAAGATAGTTTGCGAAATATCAAGGCAATCGACATATTGATATTAACTAGCTATGTGTAGTTAATATTTAATATAATGATAAAAGATTTAATTAATGGTTTATCATTTTTAGATATTACACACACCTATTATACTTCGTATAAAATAAATACTGACTGTTTGAATAAACCGGTGGAGTTGAATAAACGGAATAGCATGGATTATTACAAATAAGCTGACTCATTTGCCCACAAATGCAATGCTTTGTTTAAGAATCTAAATCAAATAGTTTATCTCAGGATATAAAGTAAAGACAATACAAATTACAATGTCAAGTAAACTATCTAGTCTTAGTACACTGATTCTGAATTAAATATTCTAGAAAGTTTGTCAATTTGGGCCTTTATTATATATTCTTTGAAATCATAGGCTCTAAACAAGGTAACTTAGTATTGTTTGCTTTTATTTATTTGCAGCAATACTATTACCATCAAAGTTAATATACTATCGATCCATTCGCCTTTCACAATATCTGAGTTGAACGATTTTTATTTAAATTATAATAAATTTACTCAAAAGTAGTGATTTTTATTAGTATTTAAAGGATCTTATTGTTTAATATAGAAAGGGTAAGATTTTTCTTTGATATCCTTTTTTATAAAAAAATATATATTCAAGTCCAAGATGGTCATCCTAAACAAAGATTGTTTGTCTTAGGATCCGGCACTTGTAATTAAA
>JASVEC010000071.1:0-101105 GCA_030770535.1 Batkoa obscura
TTTCAATGAAGATTTAACTTTATTAGAATTTGAAACTATAATCTAAATTATTAAACTTCCTATAATTAGTATCTACAAGCAAGTCTTAGACTAGGTTAATAAGGTGTAGTTGACATTTGTAACCTAATATTAGTCATTAAAGTTTGATACTTAATCCACTTTTTTAAATTTTAAATTACAATTCAATACTATCCGTTCATTAAGCTAACTAATAGCGAGCTAATTATTACATTAATGGACATAGTTAGTTAGTTTATCTATAATTTAATTATCAATTTAGATATTTTCTATCTTAATGATCAATGTAGTGCTACAGCGAATTGTTTCAATCTTAATGTCGGATCTCTTGATATTTTAAGTTAAAATATTAAAATTCGATTATTTATTTTTTACTAATAACTGAAGTAGCATAACAATGGTGAACTAAAAAATTGCCTCAATTTAGAAGCTTCTTTTTAGAATATGACAATTCATGTCTTATAAATTAACGAATATTTTTATAATTAAATAATTTATATTCGAATCTGAATTAAAACTCCTATATATCTTTGTCAATTCTAATGAAATTGATTTATAAATGAACAAATAATTAATTTGAAAAAAAAATGAAATAGATATAATAAGATTGCTCTAATATTTCAAAGGTTTTAATTTAATTTTTCAATTAAGATCAAGGTAATTTATAGCTGTTACAAATAATTTTGCAATTTCTTTAATATAATTTCTATTGTCAAACTTATTTTTGTAACCAATTTCTTAACACTTAATCCTTACATTTCAACTAAATTTTAATAATAAATTCTTTAGTGAGTAGTTAATCGACTCACAAAACAATAGCAACGATTGTAAGCCAAATTAAGGTTAAAATTTAATTAACTTTCAATCTTATTTTCACTTTTAACATACGATAGTGTATTTTTTTGTTTGAATTTTACTAGCAATCTTTCCACTCAAATAGTGCTTAAATAATGGAAAAAGTAATAAAATCAAAAAAACATCCCTGTTTTTTTTATATAGTATTTAATATGAATATTATTTCATTAAATATAGCACAATAATATATCATTTTTTTGTATTCCATGTTAATAAACTATCCGATATATATTTAATTTTATCTATTTATTAATTTAAAGTATCATGAGTTTTAAAGGCTAGTTTTAAAAACTAACAAAAGTGATAGAAGTGACTAAGTTAATAAATACAACTTAATTTAAATAACAAAGGCATATTAAATTAATTGAACTAAAAATAAATTACTGATATGAAAAATGAGGTTTGTGTAAATTAAATTATTATTGTTATTAAGTTTTCTTTATCTCTTTAAAAAATAGATTAACTATTATAGATTTAAAAATATAAGAATGTTTTTTATAGTTTCATTGCTTTTTCTATTTTTAAGCGCTATTTGAGCGGAAAAATTAGTAGTAAAATTCTTAAATACAAAAGTACATCCCCAAATATTAAACGAAAAAATACATCCCCATATAAATTATTGTTACTCATACTAGTTGAGGAAACGCTTTGAGCTCTAAAAATAATTAATATTTTCAAATAAATATTAAATTAAATTATAAAACTTATTTTTAAATTTAAATCTAAATTTAACCTTAAATAATGACCAATAGTTTGAAATTATTTTTTATTTAATATTTGGGGATGTACTTTTGTATTTAAGAATTTTACTACTAATTTTTCCGCTCAAATAGCGCTTAAAAGATGGAAAAAGTGATAAAGTTAAAAAAAATATCCCTATTTTATTCTTTTATTGTTTTTTTAGTTTTTTCAATATTATAAAAGCTTTATTTTTATGCACTTAAACAATTATTATTATTGATATTTTTAAACTATATAAATAAAACTTATTTAATAATACATACCCGAATATATTGTTTATGAGTATTATTAATAACTTCATAATTAAATAAAAAGTTGATTTATTTTGTTAAAATTCAATAGTTTTATTTATAACTAGTTAAATTCTATTGGTTTCTTTTTATTTACTGGGGGTGTTTTTTAGCTTCATTACTTTTTCCATCCCTCAAGCACTATTCAAGTGGAAAAGTTGTTAGTAAAATTTCTTAAACACAAAAATACATCCCCTACCATTATAATATTTTCATTGAATTTATTATTTATTTATTTAAATTTAAAATTTATATTATTATTTTTAGAGTAAATTACAATAATTCAGCTTTTATTATTAATATGATATTTTTTATTAAATCTATTGAATTTATATTTATTCTAAACTGTATTAAAGCATCAAAAAATTTTGTAATTGAAATAAGTTACTAAATAGTATGATTTTAATATACTTTATAAATAAAATAAATCATATATACAAAACTTTGATTAAGTTTATTCGATTAAATTAATAAGCTGTTTCAAAACATTTACATTATTTTAATATTAATATATTATTTGCTTTTATATTGTCAATTATCTTTAAATAGTTAATATAATAATTTTAGTTAACAAAAGTTAATTGCCCATTTTAAATCTAATTTTTGCATTGACAGCATCAATTATAGCTTAATAAATTTTATTTTTAGATGAATTTTATCATTATTATAAATAAGTTAAAATAATAGTATAGAAATGCAATAATGATAATATTACTTTATTGTTAAATTAACAAAACGGAATTTTAATATTTAAAATAAGTATTTTTATTATTAGATAGTTATCAAATAGTTTATATAAGTTATAATTCCCTTTATTTTTAATAAAAATATTATTATTAAATATTTTTATTTAAATAATCAAATGATTAAATATTTCATAATTTATAGTTATTTAGTGTCACTCTTTAATCTATTTAGAATGAACAAATCATTAATTTGGGATTTATTCTTACCAAAATTACTTAGCATTTTGTAGAATCAAATAAATTATTGATTTCATTCTATTTCACTTAGTTTTTAAAGCTATTTCCGATAATATGAGTTTGACTTATGATGGACTAGAACTTTTTTTTATAGTATTAATAATGTAATTGAAAGATAAATTGGAAAGTGAAAAATAAAAGTTAAAAATAAATGCGTAGTAATAATAAGAGTTTGATCACTAAACTAATTTTATAAGCTAGATATTTTCATATTCAAATTACTATACTATTTGTATAACTTACTCCTTAAATTTAAGAATAATAAATAAATACTCATTAATTCTCTCATCGATTGTTATATCCCTATGTTTAAGTATTAAAACATAATGTTTTATAATAATTATAATATGTATGAATATATATGAATGATAAGTATATGAGTTCAATATATTAAGGATAAAAAAGTTAACAAACCATTAAATGTTCTTACCCCTTACAATTTAACCGCTAAAATAATAAAATAAGATACATAAAATTTATAAAACTTTGCCAATCTGTTGAGTTAATAATACCACAATAAAATCTTTAAAATTTATTAATTTATTTAATATATTAACTTAGTAGAACTTAATAATAAACAAAATAATTGAGATAAAAGGTATTTTAAGTTTAATTTTATTTATATTCTGATTGTCAAAATAGGGTGATAAATGAATTATGATTAAAAAAGTTCTAAAAAAAAGGTAGTAAAGTAACTAAAAATAGAATAGTAAGGGTGTAGATATTAGAAAAAATAAGTTTCAGCTGTTAAATCAAATGGTAAGCCAAGTTCAAAATAAAATTGTTTTATTTGTTAAAAATAATTATGATAACTATCAATTTTCGAATCCTTAAACCTTACACTATTCTTGAAATAGAAGAGTATAAATACTATTCAATTAACTACTTTGATTCTATTTAAATTTATAAATAATATTATGACTTCGTATTATACTCCCTCTAAGCCCATTGAAATCCAGGGACGAGTAACTTTAGATAAAAAGAAAAAGAATAATCTAAAGTTGAACCCAAGTTGGAAACAATTCAGTAATAGTATTGAAAGTGAAAAGTCTAAATGGATGAATTTATTATCTCCCACTTCCTTATCCCCCAAGAACAGCTTTCTGACAACTGCTAAAAAAGAAAAGTATATTCATTCAGCACCAAGTTCACCAAAAAGTTTAGCTAGTGCTTGTTCACCTAAAGAAATGTTAATATCTGAAAAAGTATTAAGTGAACAAGAGATTGATATTTTAAATAGTAATGAATTTGATGATGTAATTCAATTTGGTTATCGTATTAATGAACACGGTTTCACTCAATTTACTCCAACTATTAAATTATCTTTAACTCCTTCTAAATTGAATAACAATTATCCAAGAAGATCTTTAGTTTGGCCTTATGAGTAATTAGGATTCTAATACTGATTAGATACTTTTTTTTAATAGCATTATCTTCATTCATTCCTATTTGATCTATAGTTCTTATTTAATTCCTAGTAGCATTCGCATTCGCATTCAATTACCATCTTTTGTAAATTATTTTGTTCTTTATTTTGAAATAAATCTGTATTAACAGTAATCTTTTCATATCCTACTAAAACATTAAATTCTAAAATAAACTTTTATATTTAAGCCATGTTAAACATCTTCTTCAAAAGTAAAACATTTTATCCCCTTAAGAAAATAGATGAAAACTAGAGGCAAATAAATCAATTTTTTTTAGATAAAGCTCATCTTCAAGTCATTCTTTTTTCAAATCAACTGGTTCTAGACCTTTCGAATTAGTAAGTTTATTACAAACTAAGACATTGAGATTTATCTATTTTCATAATAATCATTGACAAGGTATTAGAAAGTCCAAGTTAACCACAATTGATGAAAAAGGATGGTCACTATGATTACTTTCTAAGTCAAAAAAGAGGGTGTTTTATATTCAATAAAAATATTCATTTGCTTCAAATCAAGTTTTAATTATAAATCATTGTTTTTAAAGTAAGCAAAATAAGCTTAATCTATTTCAAAACTAGCTAGAAATCTACCAATTTCAAGATTTGTAATAATAGTTACTAAATATATAAGCTATCCTCTATCTTGTTATTTTCCATGCAACACATTAAAAACTTAGTTTAACATTGTTTACATCAATTCTTCGATTTTAATAAAAACTTCATACTAGGATTGATAGATTCCATTATTCAATTTATAAACACATTCTTTCATTTTTCTAGCCTAAAATTCAAAAAAATGTTTAAAGTCTCCAATTAAAATTTAAGGGTATATTAGCAATTTTTAATTTTTTATATGCAATAAAGTCAATTTGGCCGAGCGGTCTAAGGCGTTGCACTTAAGATGCAATCTCGAGAGAGGCGTGGGTTCGAACCCCACAGTTGACAACCATTTTGTATTTTTAATACATAGAATCCTAAATTTATAAGATATATTTTTTTTAGCTAATTCGGATGATGTATTTTATCTCAAACATGGATCTAGATTTAAATTAATTGAAATATTATTTCTTTTAACCTTTTTAATAAGTGTTTATTTTTAAATTTAAAATATTAGTTAATATTTTTCTGCAAAACTTTATTCATTTAAACATGTATTATCACCATAGTTAATGTCTGAATAGGTTTAATTTTTTATATATAATAAATTAAGTTTTTTAGTAAGAATAATAACTATTTAAATACTTGGATATATTTTTATGTTTAAAAGTTTTACTAAAAATTTTACTAACAATTTTTCCATTCAAATAGCGCTTAGAAACATAAAAAGTGATGAAACCAAAAAAGTATCTTCACTTATTAATCAAAAGAAAAAAATTCATAATAAAAAAATAAACTAATATACTAAATATAAAAATGTTTATTGTTTTATTGAAGAATACTCCAAAAGCATTATGAATTATTATTTATTAGTTTCTATTTAATATTAATTGACTAAAGGTGAGTAAATAATATTTATATGGGGATGTTTTTTTGGCTTCATTACTTTTTCTATCTTTTTCGCTATTTGAGTGGAAAAAGTTAGTAAAATTGTTAAACATAAAAAACATCCCTATATATTAAATTTAATTAAATAAATAATACATACAACTTATTAAATATTATTTTGGTTTTTAACTTTATAACAGTAAATTAAATGCTAATATGGTTTTATAATGTTATATTAACATTCATTTCATATTATTATCAAAACCTATTAACTAAAAGCTTATTATTTTATTACCATTAACTTAATGTTTAAATATTTAGAATAATATAAAATAAAACTAAAAAGTAAATATAATAAAAAACTAAATATGGGGGTGTTTTTTCGACTTCATTACTTTTTCTATCTTTCAAGCGCTATTTGAGTGGAAAAATTGTTAGTAAAATTGTTAAACATAAAAATACATCCCCATATGATATCTGTGGGATCTGACACTGAGTGATTGGAGTCAATAACAGCTATTACCTAGTTGACTATAGTATAAGCTGAGAGGTCTTAGTTTATGTGACTAAGATAGACTTGGATTATGAAGAATAGCACGTAATAGGTTACAAGCTATATAAAACAAATAGAATAGACAATACTAATGTAAAATCTATTATATTTGTCTTACATAGTCTGTAGTGTGAAATATCACTTTGTCAGTCCCATGGTTAATTATAGCATAACAATCGCCTAAGCTGTTGTGTTCTTGAGCTCAGAGAAAATCAATCCTACGTTCTTAGTTTGATTTGCTATGAGAATTTCTAGCTCCATCCCAAAAAATATTATCTTCTCATTTTGATATTTATACTTTTCAGAGTATAAAAGAGTTTACAGGGTATAGTTCGAAACAATTAACAAGCCACTAAGTTTTCTTAATAGTATTTTACGTAGGTTTACATTAGTATTGTCTATTCTATTTGTTTTATATAGCTTGTAACCTATTACGTGCTATTCTTCATAATCCAAGTCTATCTTAATCACATAAACTAAGACCTCTCAGCTTATACTATAGTCAACTAGGTAATAGCTGTTATTGACTCCAATCACTCAGTGTCAGATCCCACAGATATCATATGGGGATGTATTTTTATGTTTAACAATTTTACTAACAATTTTTCCACTCAAATAGCGCTTGAAAGGTGGAAAAATAACGAAGCCAAAAAAACACTCCTATATTACTATTTACTTTATTTTATATATTTAAAACTTCATTTTTACAAACTTTTCAAAATAAAAAACAATAATAAAAAATAACAACAATATTTAAATTTTTATAAAACTTTACACTTAAAAATTAATTGGTTTATACTATAAAAAGCCAAAAGTTTGAGAAAAAGTTTATAACAACTATATTAAAGAAGTGTATAAAAAACAAAAATAAAACCTATCTAACAGAATATAAAGTTACATTCATAATAATAAAATAATAAAATAATAAAATAATAAAATAATAAAAAACTAAGGATAGGTATAATATTTAAAAGTTAGTTATGTCATAAAAAGCTATGTTCTTAAATAAAAATAGTTACTATATATAATATAAAGATTATCAGCCATCAGTTTTGTTATTTTATCATTATGAACGTAACTTTATATTTTACTAAATAAAAAAAGCTAGTAAATTTTTTAGAAAACATATATTTTATATTATATAATTAAAAAATATAGAGGGATGTTTTTTTGCGCTTAAGAGTTTTACTAACGAATTTTCTGCTCAAATAGTGCTTAAAAATGGAAAAAGTAATGAAGCCAAAAAACTCCTATATACTCGTCCAAATAACTCTAAGCTTTTCACTCTTCACTTTAGCAGCTGTATCAAAAATTTAATTATCTAATTAGTGAGTTTTTTTTCCTTTCTTAGCTTAAGATTCAAATGCTCAATCTATTTAAAAATGTTCCAGAAATTTTAATAGATTTATTATTAATTTTTGGTTTCTTATATGTAATAAAGTCAATTTGGCCGAGCGGTCTAAGGCGTTGCACTTAAGATGCAATCTCGAGAGAGGCGTGGGTTCGAACCCCACAGTTGACAAAATTTTAAAGTTCACATTTTTTATTAACTAAAAAATCAAGTTCAAATCATTGAACACATTATTTATTGTAAAATTTTGTCCTTAGAACAAATTGAAGCTTGTGACTGCTGTGTTGTGTTAAATTGTTTTTAAAAGTAGAATTAAAATGAGGTAATGATTGGTCTAATTAGCTTGAATTTTCTATTTTAAGCCAATGGCTTGGACTATTTAAGATCCAACATTCCTATGATTAGCATAAAGGTTAACAAATTTTAAATTTAGATTTTTAAAAGTGACGAAGAATTGGTTGAAAGTAATAGAAATAAAAAAGTTAAACAAGTAAATAATAGAGAGGTAAAAAAGAAGGTGTATAAAAGGATAAGGATATGGCATGGTATATGCTAGGGTGTAGAAATTGGTAAGAAGGACTTAAAACTAATCCAATTAATCCAATTAAATGAACTAAAGTTTAGAAAAAAAAGATCTTAATATTGAGATGAAAGTCAATCCCCCAAATACAGAAGGAATTCTAAAGTAGTTAGTTATAAATAATTATTAGCCTAGTTAGTTAATTAAAATAGATATAGGGGTGAACAAATCAAACATACGTTAGCTGGAGCCGGTGCTGGTTTAGTAGCATCGATAGTAACTTGTCCATTAGATGTAGTTAAAACTCGATTACAAAATCAAAGTAAAGTTATACCCGGTTCCACCTACTATAAAGGTGCTATAGGTACTTTTTTCAAAATGGATTCTAAATTAGTATTGATCTTTTTTAGCGCCATTAAGGGTTATATTTAAAGAAGAAGGAATCAATGGATTATATAGAGGATTAAATCCAACAATATTAGGGTATTTACCATCTTGGGCAATCTATTTTTCATGCTATCATGCCTTAAAACCTTGGTCGACTAATTTACTTGGTTAGTAACCTTATCTAATTGTAATTTTTATTAGTTAATTTTTAACTTTAGGCAAAGAAGTCAATAGTTCATTTGTACATATGATTTCTGCCATGATAGCAGGTTGTGTTTCGACCATAGCAACAACACCATTATGGGTTATAAAAACTCGAATTATGGTAATGAACTTAAATAAAATTTGTTTATATTAACCATTTAAAAGACACAATCAAAAACAACCGTTTATTGTTATAATGGCACCATAGATGCCTTTAAAAAAATATGGTTACAAGAAGGAATTTCTGGATTTTATAGAGGGTTAGTACCTTCTTTAATAGGTGTATCTCATGTCATTGTTCAATTTCCACTTTACGAAAGGCTGAAAGTGAAATTTGGTAAAATTAATGATATTTAAGAGATTCTAAAATTTAATAACCCATTTCAAGCTCCTAATGATAACAATGATGGAAAAATAGCTAAAGGAACGATATTAATGGCCTCATCTATTTCCATTATGGCCGCTTCTCTATGTACATATCCTCATGAAGTGGTTCGAACTCGATTACAAAATCAGACGAAACCACCGTACAAATATCTCGGGGTGAGACATGCCTGTCTCACTATATTTAAAGAAGAAGGAGCTTCTGCTTTTTATAAAGGGTTTCCTACTAATTTATTAAGGACGGTACCAAGTACCACCTTAACTTTACTGACGTATGAGTTATTATGTGAAAAACTAAGCCATTGGCTCTAGTTTTATTATCTAATTTTAGTGTATTATTTAGTTAAGCAGTGTCTTTGACAGCTTTTGTTCTGGAGTTAACTAACCAATGAACTAGCAGATGTTAATAGGAATCTTTAGATTTAATTTATTTTAATAAAAATGAAATATTTTGTTGTATATTTATCATTATTTTATATATCGTTTATTTTAGTGATTATTTTAGCCTATTTTATAATGATGAAAATTTCATTCAATGATTATGGAGTTTAATTTGCTAAAAATCGAATACTTCAAAGTTGAAAATAAACAAAGGGTTTGATTTATTTTTTGAAGTGATTACTTTTATTTTTAAAATAATATAATACTAATCAACATAAGGAGAAATATGGATGGCACGAATTCACAAAAGGATGAAAGCTCTAGGCTTTTAGTCTTGGAAAAGGAAAATAATATTCTGAAACAAGATTACAATGTAAGTAAATATATACATGATTAGAAAATAAAATTAATTTAATCTAGAAACTCAAAAATGAAAGAGAACTTGCAAGAGAAGAGAACAAAATGTTAAATGAGGAGAACAGTCAACTAAAACAAGAATTAAAAGTAAGAAGATTTATGCATAATTAGAATTCAGTATCAATTTAATCTAGAAACTCAAAAGCGAAAACAAAGTAGTAAGTAGAAATAAGTCCAACTATTCAAATGATAATTTAGTTGCCAAAGAATTGAGTGGTGTTTCAGATAATAGGTTGAAACAGAGTTATGATCATTTGAAGCAAGAATACGAGCATGCTCAAAAATTGTTCCTAAAAGAAGAACGCATACTGAAAGTAAAAAATGAAGAGATTAAAAAGCTAACAACAAAACTGTTCGCTTCTCAAAAGATTATTGAACAATATAAGAAAAATGAATCAGAGTTGCATTCGATAGCAGACAGTCTAACAAAAGAAGTGAAAGACAGGGATGAAAGGATAAAAGCTATTAAAAAATATTTGGGTAAAATATCTAGTTATTAATATTTTAATAATTTAATTTATTTAAAGGAGATTCTACTAAAAATAGGAGCTTAGGCCAAAAAGAGACTAAAGGTAATCGGAAACAAGAAATTGAAAAGATCATAAATAGTATGAATGATTATCAAGAAACTTATTGTAATCAGATGAGTTTCTTTGAATCTAAAGTAGCTGAAATTGAGTATGGATTGGAAATGGTAAGTTTAATTGACCTTATTAAAGAGTCAATTAATAACATTTTAGTGCCAAGGTATCGAAGAAAAGGATGGAAGAAATAATGATGATGGTATATTAAAAGAGATCAAAGATTTAGAGGCTGATATTGAATTTCATAATGGACAAGTAAATAGGTATATGAGCGAGATGAACTCTGAAATTAAAAATAAGAGTGGCGATTTGTTAAACCATATGAAAGATCAGTTGGAAAAGGTTTTAGATCTTACGAGGAAGAAAGAGGTGGAGAACAAAGCATATAGAGATATGGTAACAAACTAAGTTTATTTTAATTAAAAAACTTAACTTTATTAGGTAAAATGGCAAAGGGAAGTTATGAGTTCTAAATTAAATAGGATGGATAACAATATTGTGAGTGGCATAGGTTTGAATATTACTAAATTGGAAGAGGTGAGGGCGAAGATAAAAGAGGAAAATCTAAAACAAAGGGAAATTACAAAAGTAAAGGTTGAAGAGTTTAGAAAAGAAATTTATAGAACCCAAACTCAATTGGAAGTAGTTTTTAAAAAGGTAGAAGAAATGAACGATCAAAGTTTAAATGAGTATAGAAAACAAAGTGAAGAGTTAAAACAAAAGGCATTAGAAATGTCTCATAGCTTAGAAAGAGCAATAAAGAATAAAATTTCTAGAATAAATGGTATAGAAATAATGAATCTATCCGAATTAAGTGAGTATGATGAAATGAAAAAAGCACATGCGGAATTTAAGCAGCAAATAATAACAAAAGGATTAGAACTCACCGAGCATGCTTTGAATTATTGTAAATTTGGGAATAAGGAAGTGGATAGTCATATTGATGAACAAAGGGCATCGTTGGAATGTATCAAGAATAAAGTCGAGTCAATCAGAGAATATATTAGTGGAAGTGGTATTTTGAGCGTAGAAAATAATGAAGAAAGGCTTGGAGATGTATTAAATATGAATGATAAGTTAAAAAGAGCATTTAGTCAAGTGAGAGAGGGAGCATTTAGTTATCAGAAAGGTGCTGAGAATGAAAAAATAAAAGAGATTGAAAGATTACAAAAAATTAATCAATTTATTAAAGAAATCAAGGATATGGAAATTAATCTGGATTCAGAAATAAACAAGCTCCATTTAATACAAAGCGATGTTACAAATGTTCCAACTTTGTTATTAGGTTTTAATGAATTCCCTATGTCTAATTTAGAATGGCAGTATCCTAAGACTTGGAAATTAACGGAGGAAAGGAAAAGTTATATCCAACAACCTCATACTGAAAAAAAGGAGAATAATTGATATAGTTGATAGGATTTTACAATTGAATGAATTAATAAATAAAAACAGCTTATTTAAACGTCAACTTGATTGTTTTGTCGTTTTAGTACTTGAAGGAGTTTAATCATTTGATTTAACTAAAATAGTTTCTTAAGAATGTAAGTAAGTTTTTGTTTTTTTGGATAATGCGACATCTTACTATAAAAGTTAATGATTATTTAATAAATCTTATACAAGGCTTATATTTTAATTAATGCTAATTAATAATAAGCCGTTATATAATCTGGATTTATGACAATTTTCAACATTTTTATTTGTTTTCTATCCTGTAAAGTAATTCGAAGTATTAGATACTAACAAAATAAGCTAATATTAGAATCAAATTTTATGCTACTTTTGATACGAAAATAAAATACCAAATAAAAATAGCCTTAGAGTTGGGCTGATAATAAAGTAGTTACAAAATATCAACACTATCCTCTTGATCGAATAATATGAGTATATTTTTGATGACCAAAACCCGCTGTTAACGGCTAAAGCTGTAAAATTTTAGCTAACAAATGAGTTTCTGATCTATATATTTCATTATAAATTAATTCAATTAGCTAATACTTTCGAGCTTTATCCGTTAACTGTATCATAATGGCCATGATAGATATATTCGAATTATTCGCCTCAGAGGATAATTAAAGTTGAAAGTTTAAATAATGTAGTTTTAAAACTATGATAGTAAATGGAAATTAGATGCTAAAACTGAAGTTTTTTGGTCTTCAATCCAAGTTATAGCTAAACCCTAATAAAAATTTTAAGCAATTAAGATAGAGTATACAAATATTTTTTATAATTTAATTTGATTAATTTTTGTTAATAAAACCCTTGGAAGTATTTACATTCATTACTCTTATAATAGTTAAAAAGGTACAGTGCATAAAAAAACGAAAGATTAAATTACTATTTAAGGCAAATAGTAGTTTAATTTGAGTACTCTTGTTTTTACTAAAAGATCAAATGAAAAGCTATTTCTCTGAATATCAAAATATTTTCAAGTATAGATATCATTAAAATTATTTAGGTGGCTATTCTTTAATTTGTATAGTACCATAGCTTATAGAAGTAAATAATCTAAAAACCAGGCTTCACACGTTTAAGGTTAATTATATTTATAAAGAATTATATGATTTATTTGAAATGGTCGGCGGTATTTATTATTAGCATTACAATGAAAGATTGAATAAAAAGGTGGAAAATTCGATCACTTGGCTTTAATAAACTATTAACTTTAAGCAAATAATTGAGTTTAATTAAAAAATCCCAAAAACAAGGAAATTTTTATAAGGTGATATAACTTTTAGAATTTTTTACTAAATTGTTTTAACAAAAAAAATGCAGCTATTTTTAATTAAAGATCGTCTCCGAATTTGGACTTTTATGAACTAAAAAATAATTGACATACAATCGGATAGTTTATTAAAACTATGCCTTAGATTATTTTTTATTTTAAATTTAAATTTAAATTAATAGGTTTTATATTAATAACAAAGTGTTAAGTTTGCAGTTTAAAAATAGCTCAATTTTGTTATTAATATTGTTGAGTATTAAGGTTTTTGGATTTTAAACAAGGATACAATGTTATAACTTGATTACTGTTGTATACTTGAGAATATAAACAAATAAAAGTGAATAAATAAATAAATTTTTGTTTTATATATTATTAATTTTATTTTATCTATTCTAATATCAATTAGCCATATAGAAATATATACAGAATCCAGGCTTTACAGAACGAGCTGGTTCAAGAATTTGCATAAATAATTAAACCAAAACCTCCACAAGCTTAATTTTTTGAATTTCTAAGTTAATTTTATTAAATCATATTTCGACTCAATTAGATTCCTTGTAATGCCATTATAAAGTTACTATTGAGTTTCAGCGAACATTATTTAGGGTAAATATAAAAACTATAAAAAGAAGGAACGGTAAACTTTAATAGAATTATATTATATACAAAAATGCTAACTAACCCAAAATTATCTCTATTTCATGGCTATATTGAAGATTACAAAGATGCCTTGATTGTCATCGAGGCATCCCGTTTAGGCTACTTAAGTTTAATTAAACGAAGATTAGACTCTAATGAAAAGAAATTGATTAATTCAGGGGCTTGTTTTGTATGGGAAGAAAGTAGTTCTAGTATGTGTCGCTGGACAGATGGTAAATCATGGTCAAAATCAAGGTATTATAAAGGCTTTTTTAGCTATTATGAGAGAACAAATAAAAATAAGAATAATAATGAATATTCAAATCTAATAAAGAGGACATATACAATTCAAGGGATCGATGATAGAAAATTCCAGTTAGTAAACTATGTATACAATGATAAGTCAAAACATTGTGACCTTTTAAGGCCTAGAAATTCCTCCTTAAAGCAACTTGATATCCCTGAACATTATTATTTCAAGAAAGATATATTAGAGATTAAGAGGTTTACTAGCGATAATGAAGCTAGTAGTGCTTCATCAACATATAAAAAAGATGGCAATATAAACTCATCAAGTAATTCGAACTCTCCTTTACCCCATTCACTTCAAGAGACTTTTGGCTTGACAACATCAAGCTACTTGTTGGAATGTCCAATTGATAATACCTTACATTTTGAAGATAGGAAAATTATCTCCTTATTTGAAATTAAATTGTAATATAGCTAATAAAAAATTAAATATAAATAGTATCTAATAGTTATGTATAGACGATTGTTAACTTCCCATAATATTATCTTTATACTTATTTTAGAATAATTGACTTTTATTTTTATCAAAGGTTCAGATTTTATTTTTTTACATGTTTCCTTGAAGGTTAATTATAACAACTCACTATATCTTTAAGGGTTATTGAAATACTGCAATTGATAGTATAGATCAATTTGAGCCTGATTTAATTTTAATACTTTTACTAAAAATTAAAAACAGCTTGTAACCTACATTTTAATAAAAACTATTTTTGATATAATGGAGATGTCCAAATTAGTTTCAGAATTTACTTAATTTTTTATTTAATTTTAAGCTTTTTAAATTTGTATTAGTTAACTCAAAAAACTTATTTTGATTTATTATTTTTTTATGTATTTTGTATTATTTTCCATCAGATATTTAATAAATATATAAATATTTGTCTTTACCTTTTATTAAAATAAGAACAAAATATAAACTTTTATAACTAAACTTCAAAGTGAAATTTTTGAAAATTTTAATACAATAAGGAAAAGTATATCATATGAAATTGTTATTCATTTATATTAATTTCAACGACTATTTATAATAACCCAAAGTTTATGGGATTTTTAATAATGAAAAAAGAAATGGTGATGTATTTTTAGGTTCAAGAATTTACTAATGAAATTTCCGCTCAAATAGTGCTTAAAATATGGAAAAAGTAATAAAAATAAACATCCTCATATTAATGATGTATTATAAAATTAAAATTGTTTATTTATTTGATAGTAAATCTGCGATGTTGGGTATAAAGTAGTCAATAATAAACATCTCGCAATGAAGTTTTATAGGAATGTATATTTACTTATACACTACAACTTTGATTAATATCAACATATAAGTTATATTAGTAAAAGCCTTATTAATCCTAGAATTTCGGCTAACTTATTATATAAATTATGATAAAGTAATTTAAAACTGTCAAATACTTTCGGTTTTTAATAAAGAATTTGTTAAGTCCTTAAAATTTAGAATATTTAAAAATGAAATCAATTCAAACATATATATAAAACACTGAACTTTAATATTAATGTAGCTTATTTGTTATAATGGTCTAAATTTATAACTTTTTTTTATTAAAAGATCTTCTTATTTTTATTTCATTTCTTATATATTTTCTATGATAAGTTGTAATATTATTATTTCGTTATTATTAATTGTCTTTAAATAAGCATACTAAATTCTGCTTATATCAAATTTAAGACTCTTATATTTATTAGAAAAATATTAAACTTTATATATTATTTGATTAAATTTATTATTAATAGCAAAATTAATATTTTTTTTATTTTACTAAGCTTTTTAAATTTGACCAGATTATCCATTAAGGACTTAATCCAAATTTAAGTAAATTTTGAAACCAATTTGAATATGGGAATGTATTTTTTCGTTTAAGAATTTTGTTAACAATCTTTCCGCTCAAACAGCACCTAAAGATGAAGAAAGTAATGAAGAAAAAAAAGCATCGCCATATCCTCATATTGCTATTTAAATGTAACTTAGTTTTAAATCTTAGCCAATATACTAAAGACAAGTATAAGACATTTTTAACATTAGCTGCAATAATTTAAAATATTAAATACTATTTTTTGCCTATTTTCTCATACTAAATTGGGGTAGTAGCTCAATCGGTAGAGTACTCGCTTTGCATGCGAGGGGCACGGGGATCGAAACCCTGCTACTCCAATTATTTTTCGCCTTCGGATTTTATTTAGTCATAAATTTAATTCAAACTTTACCTAAGTGATTACATAACTTTTAATTTAATGTCAACATTGAACCCTTATAATTTAGATCTGGGTTAGCTTTGGAATTGGCAAAATAAAGATGTTAGAATAGGCTTAGAGTAGATGGGTTTTGCATTTGAAAGTAAACAGCTTAACTTCTATTATGTTAAATTAACTATAGCCGATTTATTTTTAACAGGGATCTAGTAAATAATCTCCTATTCCTTGTAATTAGTTGTCGGCTTACTTTTTCTCATGAACCATATTTTGTTTTAATTAGATCCTCCCACATTACATCCAAGGGATTGAGGTGATAGCTTTGAAAGTCATATCTTTTATAAGCTTAAACTCAGTTGGTAATGACTTGGCAAATTATACGGATTAATAATAAGATATGAATAATAATTAAATTAATAATGTATTAATAAATCAAACATCAACCTTTAGGATTTAGCTTCTAATTATATATGGGGATGTTTTTTTTGACTTCATTACTTTTTCCATTTTTTAAGCGCTATTTGAGTGGGAAAGCTATTAATAAAATTCTTAAACACAAAAATACATCCCCATATAGTAATTGGATTTTTTTCTAACCTTAGTATGCCAATTCCTATATTTTACAAAGGTTTTTCCCTTTCATTCTCTTGTCTTGATATCATCGCCAATTAATAACATAAATTATAACATAATAATGACCAAACGGCCATTACGGTGAATCACCATAATTTATTAATAAAGGTAGATGATCCATCCTGATAACACGGTAATATGAGAAATAATGATTAATAGTAATGGTGTATGGCTTAAAGAATGAATTACTAATAAATTTCTTTAATAAAGTTGAAACTAAATTTATTTAAAATAATATAAATTTTAAAAACATATTCCCTATATATAGTTATTATTTTTGAGCTACTTATATTTGTTATCTTTAAGGGATAGTTAAGTTTAAATGACTTGTCTAGTGTTTTAAAATTATATCAGCTTATATTTTGAATGAATTTTGAAAAGCCATATAGAAAATAAATTAAACAGAAATAAATTACATAAAATAATCAAAAGTAATATAACACAAACAACAAAAAATGAATCGAAATAGAAGTTTGTAATCAAAGGTAGGATGTAAGGGTATGTTAATATCAACATCCCGTTTTATACTTTGTTAAGCTCGAATTAGCAAGTTTTAATTTATAAAAAAAATTAATAGTAAGAAGCAACGATTTTAATTGGCCAAATTCATATCATAGGATAATCAAATGAATTACAAAAAAAATTCGAAGTAGGAAGTTCTAGATTAATACATTATAAAATTAATAGTGAACCAATTGAAAACCATTGATAAAGATTTAGTAACTTTAATTGCATTACCTATTTTAGCTGGCTTGTCGGGTTTATTTGACTTTATCATTATTAATTAAGTTGAGTTATTGTTCAAATCATTCTTTGGGACAATAGTATTAATATTGCTTTATATAAACTCCGGCAATATAATATTTGAGACATAATACGGAAGAAATGGTATATAAAGATGTAGTATTTATAATATAATGTAATATAATATATAATATATAAATATTATAATGATTATAAAATAAAAACAAGTTATACAGAAAACTGATTAAAACCAAGGTTATTAAATCATAAGTAAACAGCTAAAATAAGAAATTAATTTTGTAAGGTAAGAATAGAATTTTGTAGAAAATAAGGTTTCTTACGATTGTTACTATAAAAGTCTCTGTGAGATGAGATAAAAAGATATTTATAACTCCTTTATTCTATTTATCACAATTCACATCTCTAATACCGTGTGATTTTTTCAAGATAAAAGTATATAAAGAAAGTAAACTCGAAATTTAATACCAATCTATATTTTAAAATTTCAAATCATGCAACAAGTACAGGGTTACGTTATATTTCAGGACAAAGACAACAAAAGGATAAGCTGGAAAGTAAATAGCAAAATGAATAGTATAAAGAAGTTTAGTCAACTGAGTGGTAGTGAGGTGATATTGCTTAAGGAAAAAAAGGTTGAAAAAGTAATTGATCAAAAATTAAGAGATATCCACTTCGAGGATTTACTAAATAAAGGATATTCAATGAATGGTAAACATTACTCAACTATCACCGTCTCTCTTACTCCCATTCAGTTAAGATAATTGAATCTTCATTAAACTTGTTCTATTATTCTTATTCATTGCTTTACTCTCGTAACAGCAACTTCTCCTTCGTATAGTTATTTGATATTGATTATCCTGACCTTATTTTTTAGCATTTGTACTATAAATCATCACTTTATTCCAACTTGTTTGGGCTAACATCTATTTCACGTACTAGATATAAACGTACCTAGTAATTTATTTTAAATAAAGCATTTCAAACTTATTTTTACTCTGTTTATTTGCAGTTATCTATATATTGTTTACAAAACTTTCATATCCTAAATTTTTGTAAAAAAAGCTTGAATATTTTCGAGTGACAGTTTGTTGGTATAGATGTAGTGGCCAAAGAAAATAAGATAGCTTATTGGAGCTTCACATTCTTTAGTATTAATGCCAAGGCGTTTAACAGATTAAATAAATATTTCATTCGAAGCAATTAGTCATTTAAAATATAGATTAAAGCATTTTAATCCTTATGAATTTAAATGAGTATTATGTAAGCGATATTAAAGCTGAATTTATTTATTAAGTTATTTTCCATTTTTATTAAATATTACAAATAGCTGTTTGGTTAGGTTGGATTAGTCTTGATATCATCAGTTGCAGTTGCATTGTTTTACCCAAAGAAATTCGACATTACTCTTAGATTAGTTATATTAAGTTTGACCTCACTCAATCCAGACTTATCAATTACTTGCTTTGAGTTAGTCTAATAAGCTATAAAAGTTAATGGCAAATGCATGCAACTTAGCATATTCTTAAATTAAACACTAGCTTAGTCGAAGGTTTTCGAATAGTTTTAGTTAATTTAACGAAAAATAATTTCTGAAGGTGTAGAACTGCAACATGAAAGTTTCTGTACTCGAAAATAAACTCTAATTTTGTACACAATAAAATTTCACCCTTGCAGCTAATAACTTTGCATCCTTTTAATAAATAATCAAAATTATTTATGTGAAACCTATATTTAGATCACTATCTATGTTTTAGACGCTTTCATTTAATTTTGTCATTAATGTCTTTTACCTGAATATATAGATTACGTACAATACTATATTTTTAGATTCAGGTAAAAGACATTAATAACAAAATTAAATGAAAACGTCTAAAACATAGAGAATGACCTAATAGAGGATACTAACTTAAAATACTCATCAATTGGGCCATTGAACCTTGGAATTGGACTAAGTGAATCAAACATAAGTTATTTTTATTCTATAATATTGATTGGTAGTTTGAGACGACTCAAGCACAGACACTTTTATGCCATGTTTTATTAAGTAAGAAAGGCAGCATATAAGCTTTATTTTATTATAAATTTCAAGGCTTGAAGTTTATCAATATATTACTATGTTTATATTTAAAAACAAAAAAAAGAATAAGTATAAATATATTAAATAAACAAATAGTTATAAAAATAAACTTTTTATTTTTATCCTTTTCTTTTTTTTAAAATATTAACGAAGTATGGATATTGCTATTTTACTTTGGGTTTCCTTGATTCTGTCTTTTTTTATTTCAATCCCAATTTTATATAACAGTATAAGCAATATAAATAATAACTACAGCAAAATAGCGATAGGAGTAATAGTATTAAGTATCAGTTATATTCTTAGTAATATAACATTCCAATATTTAAATTATAAGGAAATAGGAATATGTGAGTTAAACCAATTTTTGAATAGTATAATATTTGAATTGATTTTAGTAGTAAACTTAATCTATATGACTAAGAGTGCTATATATAAATTATTATTTTTGCTATTATTATTGTCCCACTTTATAGTCAATATTTCATCCCTATTATTTAATACTAATAACACTCGCAACTTTAACTCTTATTACAACTTTAATAATCAATATTACTATTGTAATATTAATCATGTGAACAATGACAATGATATATTAAAGAGATTCAAATATGGGATTTATAGCTTAAATTTATTAACTTTATCTATCTATTTAGTTGTATTTGTATATAATTTATTTAAAAAAGTACTAAGGATATTTAATAAGAAATACAATAGTAATATCCATAGCAATCGTACTACAATACTTTTTCATCAATTCCCCGATCCACCCAAAAGATGGCAGAGATATTCACTAAATAATTTAAGTAATGAGTTTTTAAATGAGAGTAATTTTATTAAAGTAGATATCAATAATAACAAAATAGATAAGAACGAAGTTAATAATATGAATATGAATAGGAAGACAATTATTTTATTAAGAAGGATACAATTGATAATACTAATAACGTTATCTACTTTGTTAATCATTTATTTCATGTTCAATAACACACTCAGAATCATACTAAATAATTCTTCAATTTATTTACTAACAAGTGAATTTCATTTCGTTTATTTATATGATTATTGGTTGAAGATATTGTTCTTACTAGTTAATTTAGTTTATTTCAATCACCACAATTATTTATTTACAGCCCTTCAATTCTATTATTTTTTATTGAAAAGTATAATATTGAACCATACTATTGAACCAGTATTCGATAGCAACAGTGATAGTACAAGTAACAGTACTGGTACCAATGACACGAATGTAGCTGTAGGAAATAATCTTATTAACGAAGATGATACCGTCGATGATAATAAGGCTTTATTTAACTTTAATCTACCATTGCCAGCTTTCAACTCGACATTTAATAATTTCATCAACAAAAATTTATTAAAACTGGATAAACCAAGGACCTCTGATCCAACTACTGATTCTTATTTAAACCGAGCCAAGAAATACAAATTAAATGTCAATGATAATAGTATATTAAATAATACTAATAATATTGAATGTACCACTAGCAATAATATTGACATGAGACAAAGAACTGACAGTGATAATATCATTTATAATCATAGATTAAGACAGCATAGAAATATATATACTATTTCTAGCCATTTTTATCCCCAGGATAGTCCAAAAAATAATTATAAAATAAGGGATTCTTTTTTTAGTGATTTATCAATAACTAGTAATAATTCAGTTGCCTTACCACGCTTCAATCGTTATACCATGAGTTATGCCAATAATTACCTTGATAATTTTAATGCTGTAAATGAGATTAATAACCCGCTCAATAATACTATTAGTGATACAAATAATGATAACAATAATAACGCTGTATTACATTATGAACATACAACTTCTACATATTGGTGTGGCGCTTTTAAACCTTTTAAATGTACCTAATTGAGCTTACAGTTAAGTCAAATAAACTCTAATTAATATATAAATTAAATTGATAGTTTTTTTTGATAAAATAAATTTTATTATTAGAAGCTAAAGTTTTATTATCGCTTTAAACTAAAGTATATGTATATTCAATAGAAGTTTGATGATTTTAATATGAGCATGTATTTTTGTGTTTAAGAATTTTACTAACAAATTTTCCACTCAAATAGTGCTTAAAAAACGGAAAAATAATGAAATCAAAAAAAACAGCCCCACATGGTTTTTAATTTATTGCTTTTTATAAATGAACGAGATGTTTTAAAAAACAACTGGTTTCAATAAACCTCTGTCTGTTTAAATATGTAATAAACAGTAATGTCCTATGGCGGATTAAAAACGCATTTATATAACATACTTATTATTATCAATATTATTTGAAAAATAGGTATAATTTAAGAACTAAAAAATTTATTTTGTTTGAATTCAAATAAATCAACTTTGATACTCATAAACTTTCCGATTTAAGAAAAGCTGTTGCTTCATTTATGAGATCCGTATACTTACATACCACTTCGTTAGTTTTTTTAAAATCCTTGGCCTCCAAAGCTTCATTTAAAGAAGGAAATACTTGTGAACCATACCTATAAAGTATTAAATAAAGGTCCGATAATAAAAATTTAATTTACCCAGCCCAAAGTCCTGGCGCATAGACAAAGTGCTTATAGAATTCTCTTCCCTCGATACCTTGGTAACTGAATTAACAAATGATCTTTTATTTATATTCATGTTACCTTTTTGATCAAGCATTTTGCGTTCCAAATAAATCATCTTATTATTGACCCAATTTAATTCATTAATGCATATGTTATTATCTTTTTGACATCCTTCTTTTTTATCGGTACTTAATTTATTATTTAATAAAGCTGCTTTATCATCAATCTTTTTGCACTCAGTAGTAAACTCAGATACTGCCTTACGAAAAGCAAGTAAATTAAGTTTGTTTTTTGCTTCTTCCTTAAGGCTTTGGTCCACCTTATCAATATACTCTGTTAATTTTGATCCATAATGAGCGAGGTGAAAGGAAACGAGTGGCTTATCAGCCAAAGTGATTAATAATTTTCCTACAATTTGAGTCATTGCAAGATATATTTTGAACCCTGGGTCACCAAACTTATCTACAAAATGAAACGAATCGTAGTTAGAATGATACACCCCGGAGCCGATTTTTGAATAAAATTTAAGGTCCAAAGAGGAGATACCGAGATGCTGGTAAAATGGAGTGTAATCACTACCTGATCCCAATCCTTGTAATTCTGTTTTCCCTTTAGTGTCCTTATACCAAGAGTCATAGATAGTACCATTACCATGAGGATCTTTGACTTGTGCAGTAATATTTTTAACTAATTTCAGTAAACTAGGGGTACCACTAGGAGAAAACTGAGTACCTTCAAAAGCATCGACATTGATATAAACAATGGCTTCTTTACTTAATTTTTTAGAGAAGTCTTCTACCCATTCGGTTGATCCAATCAATCCATACTCCTCTGCATCCCAGCTACACAGTTTAATAGTTCTTTTTGGTCGCCACCCACCTTTTAATAATGAACCAAGTGTACGTGCTACTTCTAACATCATACTACTGCCAGATCCTGGATCATTAGCTCCATATACCCAACCATCTCGGTGGTTGCCTACAATTATTTGTTTATTTCTTTCTTTCTCTCCCGGAATGGTGGCAATTACGTTGTATATAGTTTGTATACCGCCATCTACAATATTGATTAAATTAACCTTAGCTTTAGATGGTCCAGTCCAATAACTAACCTTTAAACCACCTGTCCAATCAGACCCCAATTTATCAACTTGTTTACCCTCATTTACTAAAGCTTTTAATAAAGGTAAAGCATCTCCATATGAGATTGGTAAAGATGGGATTTTGGGTAGAATTTTGGATTTTTCTAATGAAATACGCTTGGCATCCTTCGTAGCAGCAACTCCAGGTGTCAGCGGGTCTCCAGGTGATAAGCTAAGGTAACTTACAGTACCCCTTTGTACCCCACTGCTTGGGCGGTAAGGCCCCTTTGGATACACATCACCTAAGTTTTCACCATCATCCAAAGGATCTGAGTATATGAGCACACCAACCGCACCATTGAGCTCAGCAGCGCGTAATTTGAGGCCACGAAAGCATTTACCATATCGAACCAAAGCGATCTTCCCTTTTACAGTTACATTGTTTGATTTGAGTACTTTAAAATCCTCCCATGTACCATAATTAGCATACACTAATTCAGCAGTTACATTACCATTTGCTGATAGCCCATGAAAAGTTGGTACTGCATTTGGGTCAAGGGAGGTGGGATCTTCATCTATTACGTCTTCAACTAGTTTGGCTTCATATTTTAAGGCTGGTGGGGAAACGATTGCTAATCGACGTTTGGAAGGGTAGTTTAAGTAAGGATAATATTTGACGATCTCGGTTTTAAGGCCGTAAGACTGTAGTTTTTTGGCGTACCACTCAGCAAGTGACTTGCCTTTACCAGCAATATGTACGCTTTGAGTGATGTACTTCAAATGTGAGCGAAGGGAGTCAGAATTCGGTATGCTATCAAAGCCTTTAAGCGGGTCTATATATTGGCCGAGAGCTTGAGCTTGAGATTGATGTGGTGTACTATCAATTATTGAGGCATTCATAGCTGCTGAGGAACAAAGTAGTACAAAAGCTATGGCCAGTGATGGTAAAATATGAAGGAACTTTTGACTTAAAACAAATGGGAGTTTAGCTTGTGAAAAGAGCGATAAAGTTTTCCTTTCAACTTTGTTGGGAATATCATCTCCATCGTTGCCAGCCATCGGTTGGTAACTGTTTAAAGGCTGAGTAATTAGTTTTAAGTTGAGCATATTTTAAACTAAAGACTGTGAACTTTTTTTTGGCTTTTATATCTTAATAATTAGCTTATTTTAGTTTTTTTATACGCTGATGACGCATGTAATACGATCTGACCTAAGTCAAGTTAAGTCATTTGGTTACTAGTTTCTTCCTGATTACAAGATTAAAATACAGTAATTAAATTTATTTAGTAAATGATTGATAGGGTTTATTACATATATGCCGAGGTTTAGATTTAATCCAAGGTCAGCTTGTTGAGGTAATGCATTCAAAGCTGTTGCGTGACTTAGAAAGTAATGTAATTTTACTTTTAAACTCTTTTAGATTGGTTGTGAAGTTTTCGTTTCTCCTCATTAACTAAAAATTAGATAAAATCTTATTCTTGTGCTTTATGATTTAATACAGTTGTAAACAAAACTGAGTAAGTGATATAAAAATTTTAATAATTAAGAAGTTTAAAAGATACTATATAAGGGGATGGATGTATTTCTTTATTTAAGAATTTTATTAACAATCTTTCCACTCAAATAGCGCTTAAAAAATGGAAAGATTGTTAGTAAAATTCAAACAAGAAAATATATCTCTATAGCTTTTTTTTACTATTTTTTCGCTTTTTATTCAACATAAAATCGAAAGAAATCATAAGATACTGAAATGAAAAAACTTTTATTAGGGGATGTCCAAATTGGTTTCATTTCTACCCAATTTTTAAATATTCTAAGTTTTAAGACTTAACAAATTCTTTATTAAAAACCAAAAGTGTTCGACATAGTTTTAAATTACTTTATTATAATTTATATCATAAGTTAGCCGAAATTCTAGGATTAATAAGGCTTTTACTAATATAACCTATATATTCATATTAATCAAAGTTGTAGTGTATAAATATACATTCCTATAAAACTTTATTGTGAGATGTTTATTATTGACTACTTTATACCCAACATCGCAGATTTACTATCAAATAAATAAACAATCTTAATTTTATAATTACATTATTAATATATTACTGAATTAATGAATAGCTGGATAGGAGGAAGTGATTAGTCCCAAAACTATACTTAACCATCCTTATATGATACAAGCAATATAATAATAGTAATTTTTATTTGTTACTGTAACTATTTATTTTTCATTATTCATTAACTTGGCTATTGGTAACTTAAATGGTGTTAGTATACAATAATTAGTTTATATTATTTAATAAACTATTCACTTGTTTATTAAATGTTGAAACTTTTAAATTATCTCATTTTTGTAAGGTAAACTGGGGTTAATCTTTTAATTTTTCTATACTTTTATAGACTTTATAACTTTAATTAGAATCTTTCTATCTATCAGATATTTAATAGTAATATAGTTTATTATTATGTTTAATAAAATGTAACTATTTTTTAATACTTTGTATCTTTATCGTTTTTTATGTTTATATTTTTATGTTTTTTTTGTATCTTTAAAAATTGTATCTATTTTTTGTTATTAATAGTTAAGTTCTTAACTTTACTATTCTCAAAAATAAAATCCCGAATTTTGAAACTAGTTAATTGTTATTTTTTATTTTATTTAATGCTTCAAAACTACTTTTCTACTATAAAAGATTTGTAAGATGCTTATTGACTATATTTTTTTATAATGTTCAACAAAAAAATTAAAGTCAATTTTTAAAATATTATTTATTTTGTAAGTTTTTTTTACACATATAATATAAAAACTTTTGAGATTTAAAATAGTTTTTTGTATCTGCCTATATGTCAATTTTTATAAACTTTTTAAACAAAAGCTTTCATGAAATCTGGTGCTCAGTGGCTGGAGTTGAAAGGAGTTTTCAGTTGATTGACTAGCCGTAAGTCAAAAGGTCTTAGTTTGTGTAGCTAAGATAGACTTGAATTGTGAAGAATAGCACGTAATAGGCTACGGACTATGTAAGGCAAATAAAGTAGACAATACTACTATGAAATCTCCATAATTACTATTAAAAAGCCTTGAGTTACTATGTTCTGAAATCTCTTTTATACACCAACAAGTATCGATATCAAAATGGGGAGATAATGTCCTTTAGAATTACATAGTAGGAATTCTCATATTAAATCAAAATAGAAGCTTGAGATTGATTTTTATGTTATAATCAGTCATAGGGCTGACAAAGTGATATTTTACACTTTTATGCAGCTATTTATTTAATAGAAGGCTTTCAGTGTTGGATACAAAGCAATTAGTAATGAACATTTTTAATAAAATTTTATAAAAATACATATTTATATACTACAACTCTGATTAATATAAATATATAGGTTATATTAGTAAAAGCCTTGTTAATCTGGGAATTTCTATCAAATTTGATATTTTAAAGTATCAAATTAAAACTAGATATTTGAATTATTTTGGTAAAGCTAAGAGACTTTAGCTTTTATTAAAAGATTGTATATTTAAAACCATTTAAATAAGTATTTTTAAATATGATAATAATTTAAAGTGTAGTTATTAGATCAAGTAAAAAAAGGACCCACCGAGAATCGAACTCGGATTACAAGGATCAAAACCTTGGGTGCTAACCATTACACCATGAATCCGTTTGCGAGGGAAATCCAATTTAAAATATCATCATGTATTTTTGTGTTTTTGAATTTTTACTAACAATTTTTCCGCTCAAATAGTGCTAAAAAATGGAAAAAGTAATGAAACCAAAAAAACATCCCCATATATTGAACTTGTCTATTATTCTAAGATTAACCAAAATTTTGCTAATAATAAACTAGATATTTATACTTTTCACAATTACATATAAGAGTATTTTTCTTGACTTCACTTTTTCCATCTTGTAAGTGCTATTTGTGTGGAAAACTTGTTAGCAAAATCCTTAAATAAAAATATATATCGTCCATATTTAATTTTGAATTTGAAAATATATAGAAATATTAAATCATTTTGTAAATAAATGTTTTTCGAAAAAAGATAACAATAGTAAAAATTTTAATATTATCTTTTTTATTTTTATGTAGCTTTTATTTTTTACTATAAAAAATATTTACTATTACAATCAATAACATCATTTTATCAAAAGCTAAAGCTTAAAGATAATTATGAGTTTTAATTTTATTTTTTTACAAAAGCAATATATGTTTAATACTTTAATTAGCACATGGAGTTATTGTTATTATCAATAGTTAACTTCAAACATAAATTCAACAATTTTGTACCATAAGTAATTTGTTCTATTTATATAAACTGTAAATAAAACTTTTATAATATTTAATACAGGAATGTTCTTTTAAGAAATTTGTTATTTTTTCAGTTTAGTAGTGTTTAGAAAATGTAAAAATCATTAAACCAAAAGAGATTTCCTCCATATAGATTTACACATACTGACATAGAATTTAGTGGCCGCGTTTAAGTACGAAATTTGAGAAAATACTGCTTATAGCGTAACACTTGTATATAGTTTCTACTTAGATATCTTTCGATCTATGAAGATCCAAAATATGAGGATGTTTTTTTAGCTTTATTACTTTTCTATTTTTTAAGCACTATTTGAGTGAAAAGATTGTTAGGACAATTCTTAAACAAAAAAATACATTCCGATATAGTGTTTTGAGATAGAAATAAAATAGCTCTACAAATACAGTGTAATTTCAAAGGTATTATAGGGTTTGTACCATAGTAAAAGAGTCAATGTAAATACAATTATGGAGGGGAATTGGTATATATTCCTTTTTTTAAATAAGGGGCATCCTTGAATTGTATATAAAATAGGCAGTTTAATATGGATTTCATAGAAAAAAGGTTTCCTAAGGAATTTTATAAGGAAGCTTTTTGTGTCTATCTGTTCATGTAGGAATTAATATAAAATTTTATATTATCATTAGACAGTTGCAATCATTTTATAACTCCTTTTGACCTATTTTGGAAGATGCAGCTTGTTTAAATTAAATCTTAAGAACAAGAATAGCTTAACTTTTTACTATATGATTTATTTATAGTTTAGAAGAACAATTAGATAGGAGTTATTACAATACCCATCATCTATTTTATTGTTCAAAATAAAAATTTAACTCATTGAAATTTATCAACTCCATTTTTATCTTGTGATCGATATCAAGCTTGATTTACTATTTTAAGCCTTTTTTAAACTCGCGAATTTAAGGTACAAATCACTTTGAGATATAGAATAGAATAATAATGTTACTACTCGAATAGAGGTGAAGTTGGAGACTTATTAGAGCAACAGAGATAAAGAAAGTATATAGTTAAAACATTATGTAAGCTATAGCAATATTAATAGTATCTGTCATTATGTATTATATTGGGTTATTATAATCATATTCTAGATTTTTATATATATACTCCTTAAACTAAGTGGTACTTTTAAATTTATGTTTGATAGTAGCTTACTTGGTATTCGACGTAAGCAATTGTATAATACATATAATTACTAGTAATCTCAAGACTATAAAAGGCTAAAATAGGAAAATAATATTTTATAAAGTATGATCTAATTCAAGAATAAACAAGGTAAAGTTAACCATATAAATAATTAGGAATGAACCCTTATTGAATACAAAAAAGTTTTTTTATTAAATCCTTTAATAGCTTTCAATAATATAATATAACATTCATTGTTTTTTACAAATATTATATCTATTAAATGTTAAAAATAAATAACAACTATTTATTGATAAGAGTTTAAGTTGCATAAAATTGTAAACGGTGGAATTATAAGTTTAACGGAGTAAATGCTTTAAAAATTATTTTTAGCATTTAATTAAAACCAAAAAAATCCATAAAATGATTAAAGCGTATAACTTATTTTAAAAGACTAAGAATAGATTAAATAATCATATTTATCCTTGATATTGAATTAAAACATAATTTGCTCTCCTTTTTGGGATTATTAAAATAGCTAGCAATGAACCTTTAATATCCAATGGATAATCAAATAGCTGGTAAAGCAACCCTCATAATTGGTTAATATTTTATCATTATAAAACGTCACAAAAGATATTAACAGGAATCTGATAAAAAAAGGTAATTATGTCAATAAAAGGAGGTTGACTAACAGAGGAGCCGATTTGAATCATAGTTCACCCTTTAAAGAATATCCTTAAAGCAAAACATATAAATATACTTCAATAGTATTAAATATGATTATTTATTTTTGTACAATAAGACAAATGGAAGTTAAAGTTAACAAGACGTTTACTAAAATTAAAAAAGAAATAAAAACCCCAACCCTGGTATTACAAGAGCTAAAGCCACCCAGAACTAGAACTAAAAGATGTGCTAAAAGAGCCTGTGACTATTGTCAAAGGAGAAAGATACGCTGTGATAATGAATCTTATCAAGGTAAATGTTCAGCTTGTACTAAAAAAAATTATGAATGTACTTTTAATAATAAAATGAAACGAAATCAAATTAAATGTACTTCCGATTCTAATACCACTAGTAATTCTCCTACACCAAGCGTTGAAAATGAAATTAAACAATTAGTGCCTCTTTCAACATGTCCTCAATTCCCAACCAGTTTAAAACAATGCCGGGAAGTAAATTATTATAAATTAAATATGAATTGCAACGAAGATAGCTTATTCAAACAAGCAGGACATTGTGGTTTTTATTTAAACTGGCAAAAGAATTTATTAGCAAACATGTATTATTTTATACCATCTGAGTACTATAATCATAAGAATATCCTTTTAAACATTGGTTCGCTAAATGAGCGACAAGCTGATTGGTATTTTGATTGTTTAAATGGAACTCTAGGCTTCTTTATTGTTATTCATTTTGGTACTGATAACAGTGAGAGTCAAAACAATTTGGAAAGTAGCATTAATCATTATTGTGATGCAACTATGATGATTCCAAGGATTGATTCAACTTGGCCAAGTGAATTGGTTGATTTAGGTTATACCTTACTTAATCAATGTTATAATTGGTCAAATATGCTTTTAAGCTTACAATCACTTAATTGACTATTATTTTATATTACTTTTTAATAAAATTATTTATTTGTATTTAATTGAAATGTTTGATAAAAATACATTTATGTTCTATATATCATGTTAAAGTACTATATAGAAAGACAGGAACGTTTTTATATAAATATTGATGAAAACTTTAGAAAAACAAACTAAAAGTTGCTATTTTTGGTTCTCCAAATTACTAGCCATAAAGCTATTGGCTAAAGCTAAACGCGTATTTTTAGTATCCACACTCTTCTCTGGGAGGAGTAGTTAATGACTGGTGGAAAGGTTTTATAGATGAATTGAAAAAGCTACAAAGAAGAGTTATGTCAAAAGGCTTTAAGATATATAAAAGATGGTACTATTAATTAAGTATTTACCTTTTAAAATAATTTAGGCTCTAAGGATAAACGCGAATTTTTGAAATTTAAATGAGAGTAAACAGGATTTCAATTTGCTGAAATTGAAAATTGAGTTTAAAACTAAAATGAACAAAATCAGTAGTTTTATTTTCCGACAAATAGCTCAGTAATCTCGTGAATACAACTACTATAGTCTTGCTTGTTGATCTTTGGATTTTATGGTTGACTCTTTAAATTTAATGCGAAATAAAAGTTACTTTTACGTGAAGTAATTATGGAAATCTCTATTAACCTAATCAAGTTAAAGTAACTTCTATTTCGAACTAAACTAGTAAAAGCACTAAAAACGCAAATATTAGCAAACAAGGTTGTATTATTAGTATTTCAAATATTAAATTTATTAAATTTAATTTAAGTTTAATTTGAGTCTATTAAAGAATTGAAGGATTCTCTGAAATTATTAAGAATATGAAAAAAGTAACCCGAGTTATAATGCTTTTTAGTGAATTTACTTATTATAATCATATTTGTTATAGGATATAACTATGATTTACAGAATAGAAACAATTAATACAAAAGCTAGTTGTAGCAGTGAATTTTAATATATATTCTTTTATATTGCTAAATACCAAGCGATTAAAATCATAAGTATTATCTTACATTACCATTTATAGTGACATCCCCCTTTAGCGCTAAGTAATATGTTATAATCTATGATGGTTCAAATAAGTATTAATATTATCATATTATATCACTATAAGAATTATATCTGTTGTTTAAATTAAATAGACGAGGTATAACAATACTGTAGTCTAGATTATTAAATAATTTCATATATTAATGATATAGAATAAGATTGACTTTTAATGGCTGTAAGGAATCTAAAACATTTAGCGAACTTTATTAGTTTATAGTGATGATTTAATATTATTCATAAACTAAAATTAGCACCCGGAGATATATTAAATAGTTTTATATTTAATTGTGGTCATCCTTTAATTACTAGCATTTAATAGTAACATTTAATATGCTTTTCATGATAAATTGCAGTTAAATAGTTAACTTTTTATATTTAAAGGTAGGATCGAAGAGTTTAACTTCTATATAGAAGTAAGTTGATCGGGTCAATTCTGTAGCAATTTATTTATAGAATTAAAGTTTCAATCTTGATTTGGTTGTAGTAGCCCCCTATCCTTGCGCTTTAACTTAATAAATTTTATAAGTTAATAAATAATTTTGACTTCAAAGGTTGATTCTGATCCAATAAAAATGAATGAATTCCTATTACCCCTACGACTTAATGATTGGCTGTGAGTAATCCTATAACTATTGCTAAATTAGGTAAAACATAACACTTTGTTCATAAAATTATATAAATTGAACTTAAGAAATGGGAGTTTTAATTTTTGTTAATTGATTAATAATGTTGTCTAATGGACCAAGTCTACTAAAACCCGAAGATGCTAATGCTAGCAATGGTAGATCATGCGATCAATGTCGTCAAAGAAAAATTCGTTGTAATTTTGGTAAGCCCCAATGTTCTACTTGTGATAGAAGGAATAAAGTATGTACCTATAATGATCCAGTTAAAAAAAGAGGGCCGAAGCCTAAAGCAACGAATGCAGAGTTGGATCCTAGAGAAAATGACATATCACCAGAATTTATGAACAGCAAATCTATACCTATACCTATAAAGGTATCATTAGCAGAGAATCAAGGCAATCAAGACGATATCATGTTTAATATAAATGGTGAAAATTTTTCACCAAGTAATGTATCCATGTTTGATTATGGGATGGGATTCAGCAACTCTTCAAACTCTAGTTTAAATTTAAGATTTCAGGACATGAATTTAAGTACCCCAAGTTCCTTTGTACATAGTTTAAGTCACGATAACTCACCTACCTTTATGCCCTCAGATTCATTATTTTATAACCCAGACCCCTTTGATTTAAATCAAATTATATCCCCTGAAAACAATGTGATGTATAATTGGGTAGAATCAAATCAAGATACAATCAGAACTCATTTTCATCAAAGTGAATATGTCTCTCAAGTTCAACCTTTAAGTCAAGAAATATATCAACCTATTAATGCCTCAGCCCAAGACTTAAGTAGTAGCTATAAAAGTGGGATACATGATTTATTTTATTTTAATAATAATAACAATGAGGTAACGAATCAAGGGTTATTTAATGGAACTATATCTAGTAATGATGGAGGAGTAAGTCAAGACCTATTTAATATGTCCTTAAGCAATGATATGTCAATAAATCAAGGCTTATCAAAAAATTTAACAAGTAATGCTAATATTGATTCAAACCAAAGCTTAGCAATTAAAAGTGATAGTGAATATTCTAATATGAATGGTCAGAGTGAAGCTTTATTTCAAATGGATTTAAATGAAGGTTTAGAATCTATTCCAATTTCTCATTTGACAGAAAAAGAAACTTACCTTATTTCATTATATTATTCCAACGTTCATCCAGCCCTACCTATAATACCTTTTGAAACATTGTTAAGTCAACTGGAAAATATAGAGAATGATAACAGTTTGAAGTTTATGGTGTATTGTATGTGTGCGGTAGCAGCGTCTACATCTAAGGATGGGTTTATACACGATCATTTTACAACTTTCTATACACTTTCGCTCGAGTTTGCACCAACAGTTTCAGATCGAAGTTTGTCAAACTTTAAAATTGGAGCAGACTTGTTACGATTTTATTTTCAAGTGGAAGTTTAAACGGTTGCTTTTTTAGAATTGAGATATTGGATATATATACATACTTTAAGGTGTGAGTAAATTAATTTTTTTAAATAATAATAATGCTTTTAATGTCTTTGAACATTTAATTAAATTTTGGAATTTTGTATTTAGAGTGTTGTTTTTTTATTATAGTGTTTTTGATTGAGAATATCACAAGAAAAATGAAGTTATTTTTATTAATAAAATATTAATTGAAGTAGTTTGATTTATTATTAGCTTTGATAATAAAATAATATTTTGAAAATTAGGTAATTTCAGAAAGTCAAAAGAAAATCATAATGTACATGATTAAGAGTGAGGGGATTTGAAAGTTGCTTTAAGTTATAATGGTTGCTTTTGTTTTAAACCCCATCCCTTCAATTCTAAAGTTTTTTAATGTTTATTTGCTTGATTCTAGATTTTTAATATTCAATTATAGTTGAGTGTTAAAAATAAATTTTAGATAGTGTTGTTTATATCAATAAAAATTGTTTCATATTGTATACGTGGAATCTATTTATATTATTTGATCAACTTATTCTTATTTTACACTTTGAACAACTGTTCATTATTAAAATAGCTTAATAAATATTATGCCAAATGTTTATTTTAAAAAAGGAGTTTAAAGGAGCTATTTTTAATTTATTTTTATAGTTTCAGTTCATTATATTTTGTAAAATTTGAAATATCAGACTATTTATAAATAACACAGACTTTAAAATAAAATAACATGTATCGGAAAAAGATACACCCTTATCACTATGTAACAGTTGCTACAAGAGCTGAGGAAATTGCTATAATCGAATTGAGTAATTATCCAACAAAAACAATTGATATCTTATTTAAAATAATTATTAAATGATATTATAAAAATAGATATTATAAAATAACTTATGAATCTAACGAGAGCGCTTGTCTTTTTAATAAATGGGAGATGTCAATACTTACCATCTAATACTTTTTTGTAAGGTCTACTTCTCAAAGTACCTCAATATAATGCTCATAGAGAAAGAGTCAATTTTTTATAGGCAATCACAGTGATAAATAGAGCTAATTGAATATGCGAATCAAATTATATTGCATACTGTCAAAAATTAATGTTCATTTTGATCAAAAATAGGGATAAATTTGTACAAAAACCGCCTAATACACCTTTTCTACTTTAAAAAAGTACTAACATCGTTTTAATCTAAAATAACTAAATAACTTATAAAGCATCTGGCCCATTAGTACATCTGTATATTCTAAGGCACACTAAATAAAACTTCGGTAAGAATTAAGGTTGGTATTGAAAATACAATAGTTTGCCTAATTTATAAATATAGTTAAAATAATAAAACAATGTATTTTTATAGAGCCAACTTAATAATACTTAATGTTCTATTTTCTAAATTAGAATGCAAAACTATTGTCTTTTAGCCACTATGTGATTGACTAAAGACCTGTTTTTTCCTTGTAACCAGTAACTTTGTTTTTGTTTTCCAATTTTAACAATAAAATCTTTACTATATACAAGAAAGTCTTGTTTTTCTACAACTTTGTTAATTTTGAAAATACCAAAATTGTCCACTATGTCATTCAAAACTAGGAAACTATTTTTATTACTTCTTTTAATCTTTCCTATTTCATTTATTTTACTTCCTTACTTCCATGATAAATATTATCTACAAAAAAGAACAGTTTGTGTTACTGAAGGTAAGGGTTGCCAAGAGTTAAACATGTCCTATTGTACTATTAAGTGCTGCTGTAAGAACAGCTTCTTTCTAGAAGGACTCGTGTGTGGTGTTGAGCCTGATAAATATGCTACTTGTAGGGATACATGTGCTGATAGTGGATAGTAAAGAGCACTTATCAAGTTTGTTGTTTTACAAGAGTGGTATTAAGCTAAAACAGTTGCCATAAAACTATGTGACTTTAAAAATGACATTTATTATATACAGCTAACATAGGCTTTATTTTATGGAAATACATTTAAATAAAAATAAGCTTTTATATTTAAAGATATCAAATTCTTATTATCTTGATTTCAAATTCACAATACATAATTCAAAAAAAAGAATAAATCAGAAAGTTTTACAATTATTTACCTATTGTATCATATAAGGTCTACTATTTATTAATAAATTAAATTTGTCTGTAATTAATTCATTACTCCTTTTATTTATATATCACTTAAAATTAACCCGAACTCTATTTTTTGCCACTCTTTTTGGTAGATAAAAAGCTAAGATCCTTAGAAGTAACTTCTAATTTTTCGGAAGCTTCTGTCATTGTTTCGAAAATAGAGTCACCATCTTCTTCTAAACCGAAGTCTTCTAATCCTGAGAACTTCTTTGAGAATTTAGCCAATGTGTTAGAATCTAAATCAGCTTCGGTAGTTAAATGTGGGTTCCATAATCTATGATTTCTAGTGTCTTTTGTCAATATCAATATTCCTTTTGGTGAAGTTGTACGAAGTTTAAATGTGGCTCCATTTGTCAATACTACTGTTTGTTGAAAGTTTTGGGGTGCTCTATGTGGCAGTTTCACTGCTTCAGTTTTTGTGCTTGCATATCTTACTCCTCTTAGTATACTTTTAATGGTCATTTTTTCTTTCTAAAAAAATTAAACTGTTTGTTTTAGTGTTTGATTGCTTACTTATTTTAGGTGAAACTTATGGGATTTTTAGTTACAGTTCTTACTAAAAATTGTAGTCATTCAAAGCTCAGAATCAGTTTTTTAGGTTTATAAGGTAATTTTAGCTACAATATTAATTAAATTTTATAACATAATATATGAACTGAAGTCTAAATATTCTCTACTCATATAGATGTCATCACTTGCTGTTAAAACAACTACTTCAGGCTCACTTTCGTTAGCACGTAAGCGTGTCTTTTCACAATATCGTCAATGGTTACGTTCAGTAAAATCATTAAATCTTTAAACTATGCTAAAATTAATAATCAAAAATAGGCACCAGAGATAGTACAATTATATACATTAGATTTCCCATCGAGCATAATCAAACAAAAAGTGCGTGAAGAATATGAAAAAAATCGTTATGTCAAAGATTTAAGAGCAATTGATATCCTTTTATTTAAGGGTCAAAGTGAATATGAAGAAACTATGAATTTATGGAAACAAGTGGATCAACTTTTATTTTACTTCATGAAAGAAGAAAGTCCTGCCCCTCCTCAAACCTTTTTGGACAAATTTTATCAAGGAAGAGATTAAACTTTAGTTATAAATTTATCAGAATGGTTAAGCAATTTACATGTTTCTTTTTTCTTTTTAACAATTTTATAACGATTTTTACAAAATTAATTCTTATCAAAGGTCTTTTTGAATAAAAGATATTTAGAATGTCAATAAATTTAATATGCTTTGCTCAAAGGTAGAGAATTATGTTATTTTAAATTTAAAAGGCATTTATTCATAAAATTGCTAGTTATGCTAGAGAAAGTTAACTAAACTTTGGACATATCGACTTTAGAGAACTAAAAATAGATAAATAAATGAAGAACTAAAAGTATAAATAAAACTTACATCCATTTCGGGATGCTAAATAAAATGAAATTATATAAGTTAGATAAAAAGATCAAAAATACGAAAAGGTGAATTACCTCTTTCTTGAATTTTTTGAAGATCTCCATCTTCTTTTTAGCGTCCGAATTGCTTTCAGCTTGTTCTCTTTGTCTGTTTTCCATCATCATCTTTTCAACCAAGCCTCTAGTTTCACCATCCAAATCCGCAAGTTTTGAATTTTCTGGTTCAATTTTACTTACATCAATTTTAGGGTGTCCAATTATAACTGATTCCCACCACTCAATAGGGTTAAATTTTTCTAAAGATAACACTAAATCAGAATCTTCTATACTCCACGTACTTTCCTCCATATTTAATTTATTAAATAATTCCCCCTATTTGTTTAAATAATTGTTTATCTGCTTTGTATTATAGTTACCTCTACTAATACTTGATCTCCTTGTTTATAACTAATTTTAATACCCTTTAACTTTATTTGTACATTTAAGTCCCTTGCTCTCTTTCCTTTTTCTAATGGTATGACGACCTCAACTTCTTTTAATGTTTGTCTCCATTTATATCCTGGGCCTATAACAATTGTTATATTTTTATTACTCTATCTAATTGATTATGATTTACCATCAGAAAATTCCCAACTTTTAGTTTTTTCAGCCATTATCTTTTATAAAAAAGATTATCTTAAATTTCATTGACTTTTTTATTGCTTACTTTTATCCCTTATAATTTTTTTGAACTCAGTTTGTCTCCCCTTAAACATAAAATTAGCAATATCTAGAAGTTTCTTAAAAATATTTGCATTTTGTGGTATTATAGCCTTAATAAGCTCTCTGTATTTATAAATAGTCATGGTGGCAAGGTGACTATTTAATTAAATAACTAATTAACCTAAATTTAAGGATTGATCCTTAAAAAGCAGCAGTTTTTTTAACTTATCCCTTTCATTTTTATTACTATTATATTTTAAGCGATACAAAAGAGTTTTTTTACATTTATTTATGACGATATTTAATGTATGTTTATTATTCTAAGTTAATGTGTGTTGATGTTTTGACTTATATTATGATTATTTCGATAATAAAATATAATATTTAAAATCGATTTTATATAAGAACATAAAAAACAATGAACTAGCAATGCTATTAATATTACAATTTTTTTAAAGTTTAGATATTCGAAAATAATAAAACTTATAAATAGATAGATCTTTATTATAAATATCACTTGTATCGTTTCATTTTGTTATGAAAATTAATCAATCTATAATACTAGATAAATAAATTGTAAATATTATTAAGCAAGAATCATTCTTTACTTTACAAGAATAAATAGTGTTCATATAAATAGTATCATAAAGAATTTAAATAAAATTATAAAAAATAATTACCCAAGTAACGTTTTTAAGACCCTAATTCATTAAGTTTTAACTTATTAAATAAGAGGTAATAGAACCAGATTAAATATGTGTTGTAAGGCTATATTCTTATCCATGGGATTATTTTGTATGGTATTTTATCCACATAGTCTTCCATAACATATATCTGATTATAATTCTATGCTGAAAAGCCTAATATCTATATAAAGCATTGATTATATATATATATGGGGTAAAAATCTATATAAATGAGAGCTTATGAATAAGCTCAACCCCCTTTCGCTTCTACTATCATAGTAGAAACCTCCGCCACTTTAAACAATCTTATATGTATTTATCTTTATATTAAACTAGTAGCATTTTCAACTATATTTTTTATAAGGTTTATAAAATTGACTGAAAAATGCACAAATTTTGCATTTTGATATTTACCCAACTTTGCACACAGACGATTTAAGTAAATTTCAGAATTACTTTGCTATTTATTGACTATTAAATGAATATAAATTTTAGTAAGTTTTATAGACATAATCAATACTCAAATAAATATTAAACTATTATTATAATATATATTGACTCAAACTACAGTCAAAGGCTATATTATCACATTAAAGATGGAAAATTAAGCTTTAATAGCGATATATTATAAAATCATCTTTCCATTTAAGACTGTACAAATAGTTTAATTATACAAAAATTATATAGGGCGCATAAGATTAAAATAAATAAAGTGGAGATCATTAAAGATAGCAAAAACCAGCATTAAGTGGGCATAACTAACCCCTTTTACTTAAACAATTATAGTAAAATTAAACAACTGTGTTTAAATAAATCGTGATGACTTTTAATGAATAAAATTAAAACAAACTTTCTTTCAGTTGTTAATTTTACAATTTTTATTAACTCCAAAATTTCCATACTTTGTAATCACACTGTTAGGATTATTAATTGTTTTAAAATGCTTAATTTTGAAACATAGTTTAAGTTCCCTTTTATATTTTTATTAGTTAATAAAACGATTAAGAAACATAGTAATCGGTTAATAAAGTTGCGTGTTTAACTACAAGTTAATAATAATAAAAACGGTATCTATTTGATGATCTTGTACCCTTACTATAATTATCTAGAACTAGCGCTTTTTTAACAGTTGAATAAATTTACACTGTCCACCCCACTTAGTTACAATTTTTTATTAAAAAAGGGAAAGTAAATTAACACTTAGAATGGATTTTATTTGATAAAATGAATTGAAAAAAGTTCAACATTAATAAAATAGAAAATACTACCCAACCCCCCTTAATGATAATCCTTACTCCTAACAATATCTTAAATCAACGTTATTTTTTTACATGTTACAACTTTAAGTTTAAGTTGACAAATTACGAGGTATATAAACGCTAAATCAGACCTTTTTTTAATATAAAATTCATTCAATTTTGATTTTAAATTAAAAAAATGTCTGCTCAAGTTGCTACCAACTCTTTACCTGTACAATCATTCTGCAACTTATCTATAGAATATGTTGCTTCTTTACTTATGGCTATTACTGTACCAACAGTATTAGGTATGTTATCCGGCTCCCATGTACGTTTATTTAAAGATATTTATCATTCCTTTGTTGCCAAACCAAGTTTTATCCCACCAAGATCAGCTTTTAAACCAATTTGGATTTTACTTTATGTAGCTATGGGCTATGCTTCTTTCTTAGTTTATGAAACTGGAAGAGAATTTAAAGTACCAATAACTTCTGCTCTGACTTATTATATCCTTCAATTATCTTTTAATTTGTGTTGGCCAGCACTTTTTTTCCGTTATCGTAATTATAAAGTTTCCCTTTATATTATCACTGCTAATTTAGCCTTTGCTGCTGTCACTGCTTCCAAATTTTATGCTATTAATCAACTCGCTGGTTATCTTCTTACTCCTTATTTAGGTTGGTTAGTCATTTCTGGTTATATTAATAAGCGTATTTGGAGATTAAATGAAAGTAATCAAAAGTTAGTTGCTATTAATAAGACTGGTTTACAAGCTTTCCTTCAAGCTAAAAAATCTGAAGGTGAACAACAAAATTTGTGTAGCAACTGCATCACTGCTAAAACTGAATAAGTATATTTGTATTGACTTTTATTATTCCTGTTTTTTTGATAATAAAATAGGCGCGGATTCATATATTGCTTTATTTATTATTTTATTTATTAAGTATTAATTACGCTATATTTTTAAGTTATTGTTTGTACACTTATACAGTTATATTGTACTGCATTATTTTATAGTAATTTTTGTAACAAATATTTCTTACTTTTTTAGATTATTTTTAATTATCCTTTTGTGATTTGCTATAAGTTGTAATTCTCACATCTTACTAGAAATTATCTTTACAATTTATAGTTTAAATTTAAACTCAGTTTTAAAATCATAAAAGGAGTAAAAATTAAAAATTAAAAATTAAAGAAATAAACAGAAGAGTACAATAATATGAGAAGCTTAATAAAATAAAAGGAGTAGCGGTATTAGTCAAATGGCAATAGTAAAACTTTTATTTATCATAGTTTAAACCAAGTTAATTATAAATAAAAATAGTTAACCGAATAGATAAAATTTTGTAAAAAATTTCATAAACGAGAAATAGCGAACTGAAATCAAACCTGATTTTTTTTACTACCCATCTAATTCAATAGTTAAAAAAGGCATAATAAAAAGCAATTTTTAAATAACGTTCCTTAAACCCCCCATAAAATGACATTCTAATACTCCTTAAATCCTCAGGAGTTAAATTAATCATAAAAACAAATGAATTAATATAAAAGTCCAAGTAAAAGTTGTTGAATCTACAAACTTATTGTAATTAAAAATGTCAACTACTCAATTTTCTGTTTGTAATTTCACTACTGATTCCTTTTTATCTTTAGCTGTATGTTTAGCTACACCTACTTTACTTGGTCGATTAGCTGGTTGGCATGTAAGATTATTTAAAGATGTCTATCATAATTACACTGTTAAGCCCTCCTTTATCCCACCAAATTGGCTATTTCGTCCTATATGGACTGTATTTTACCTTACCATGGGTCTCTCCTCTTATCTCGTTTATCAAACAGACTCTAAATTAGCTGGGTTTACTGTTAGTGCCTTAGCTTATTATGCCACTCAATTATTATTAAATTTATGTTGGCCAGCGCTTTTCTTCCGCTATAGAAATTATAAGGTATCGCTTTATGTCATTACATTAAATTTATTTGCTGCTATTACCACGGCTTATAAGTTTTATTACATCAATTCATTTGCAGCAGTACTCTTAACCCCTTATATCGCTTGGTTAGCTTTTTCTGGTTATGTTAATAAGCGTATTTGGAGATTAAATGAAGATAATAAGAAATTAAGAGCTATCAATAATTCAGGCTATAATAAGTTTATCGTTAGTAATCCGCTCGATATCCAAGCTAATAATTTGTGTGAGAATTGTATGAAACAAAAGGAAAATTAAATAAAATTTAAATTATTTTAAAATCTTTTTTATATTACATACTTTTATTTTTACAGTGTTTGTTTATTTTAATCGTCCAGATAGAAAACACTTATAGATCGTTTATATCAATATAATGCTTGTAGACAAACTATATCGACAGAAGGCTTAGTTATCAAGTTATAAATACCTTTTGTAAATATTATAATTGTAATTATACTTATTATTTATTAAGGTCAAAGATTAAAAGGCACTATGAAAAAGGGTATTATAAAAAGGATAGAATATTATTTATAAATGTAAAAAAGGTCACTATAAAGGGGATAGTGTACTTTTTAATATAAAATCATAAGATTATAGTGGCTTAGGAAATAATTATTCTTTCGATTATCTTATCTATAGCTGATTGAAAAAGATTGATTAAAAAGGAGATATAATATTATTTTAATAACATAACCGCAAGATTATAGTACTTAAAGAGAGAACAAGGATTTCATCAATTCTTATTATGAACAGTTAAGTTAGTTATAGTTATTGTTTGTAAATAAATTAATTTTTTACAATTTAATTCATTTAAAATAATAATATTACTACTTTCAAATGCGTTATATCCTAAGATTCACTTTCAACTATGTTGTAAGGTAAATGGGATTTTGGATTTATCCATGTAATCAAGTTTAGTATAACATTATTAAAAAGTGATTAAGGAAAGATAAAACAGCTTAATTAAACTAAAAGAAACAAATTAAACAATATATTAAGGGTTTGTCTGCCAAATAGAACTGGGAAAGGCTAATAACCCCATAAAGAGCATAAACTTATTTTGTGATTTATAAAATACAAAGTTTAATTTACCCCATAACAATAATCTTAATCCCTTATAATTTCAATTTCCTGCCAACTAAGTTTTAACTGTTCAAATCAATATTGTAACTTTAACAACTTTTAATAAAACTTAACTATATTTGGTTAATTGTCACTTAACCTAAAATTTAACTTACCACCCTCAAATTAACATTGTAAATGATGTAAAATGTCAATTATGAGTAACATCCTTATAATAAAGCTTTTTACTATTCGTTATCGTTTTATTATTCTATTATAATACCCCTTAATTTCATCCCCAAACTCTTATTGATATTAACGCTAACATAAAGAATGAATAAAAGCAAATTAAATAAGTATAAATACCCTAAGACAGAGGATAATTGATAAAACAAAAAATAAAAATGAACCCAAGTGAACAAAACAACTCATCAAATGTCTTGACTATCTGTGATTTAACTACAGGCAGTTTCCTCTCTTTAGCTATTGCCTTAGCTACACCAACTTTATTGGGGCGATTGGCTGGTTCTCATGTACGTAATTTCAAGGGAATCTTTAATAATTTAACTATTAAGCCTAGCTTTTTACCACCAAAAATATTATTCAAGCCCATTTGGACTGTCCTTTATCTTTGTATGGGATTAGCTTCCTATTTAATTTTTCAATCTTATATGATGAAAAATATCAAAGTAGCCAGTGCTTTAGCTTTCTATTCTATTCAATTATTATTCAATCTTTGCTGGCCAGCCCTCTTCTTTCGTTATAGAAATTATAAGGTCTCTTTATATATTATTACTGTCAATTTGATTACTGCCATCATTACCACATCTAAGTTTTATAGAATTAATCAATATGCTGGTTATTTAATGGTCCCTTATTTGGCTTGGTTAGTTATCTCAGGCTATGCTAATAAACGTGTTTGGACTTTAAATAAAGAGAATGTTAAAGTTTTGGTTGGTAAGAAATCGAATTATAAACGTTATAATTCGGATATAAAAAACACCCCTAATGTTTGCCCTAAGTGCTATTGTGTTAAACAAAATTAAGCAAATTTTGTTAATTTATTATTATTAAAGATAACTTATTTTTAAAACATTTTTATTATTGTTTTTTGTGTAATTATACATTTGTCCTTGTATTCTAGTCATTTTAAATTCTCAGATAATAAATTCATTAATAATTTAATATGCACTTAGTTTATAATATTAAACAATATCACTTACTTTTATTTCATTAAACTATTTTAAAATGTTTATTACCTTTATATATTTATAATACACCTTTTAGCTTAATATTGATTATTATACCACTTATCACTTTGATTTATGCTTATTGAAAATAGATACTAATATTTTATTAAAAAATGCATTCAACTACTTCATTATTTGGACCTAATTTTTAATCGTATTAATCCAAGTTTCAATAATAATTAAAATATAACGAAAATTTAATTTAATAGTAATAGCTTATTAATTTTATTCAAAAGCTTAGTATAAAAAAGTACTGGTTTTAATAATAATGTATAAATAAAATTAATGCATTTTATCAAACTATTATAGGTAGAATAATATGTATATGTTATAAGCTTTGGGATAGTCAATTACAAAAGTATAAAAAGAGAATGGAGAATATAGAATAGAGAACTGATAATTAAATAAAAATGAATCATCGAAATGATATCAATAAAAATAATATTAAGGTGTTAACTATAAAAGACGTTAAAGTGGGGAGTTCAAATATTGTAAGTTTATAGTATATAGATACAATGATTAAGTAATATCTTTTAGAATCTTAAAGGTATGAACGTGTTTAATAATGATAATGCTAAATTAAATATTATATTAGGAAGAGTTATAAATATAAATGATTGTAAACCACATACTACAAAAGATAGTAGATAAATAAAATAGTATTGATAACATTACTGATATTGATAACTTAGAAAATACATATGGATATTATCAATTAATTTTAATCAAAGATGATATTGATATTATACCTATTAAAATATACTCTAAAGTTAAGTCAACTATAAAGGTAGTATAATATTTTATTATATTATTTTAACTAGTTTATTTAATATTTATATTTAAGTTAGATGATTTAGTAGGAGTAATTCAAGCGAAATGTAAAGGAGTAGAAATGGATGAAATGGTATTATACAATCCAAGTATTAATCATCCCTTTGGATTAAGTAAATGGCTAGAAATTGATCAAATATTATTCATGATTGGAAATATAAAGATATTAATTGAAGATAATAATAACAATAAATTATTTAAAAAACCAATTGGTTATGATAATAAATTATTTAAAATTAATTATTTAAAATCAGTAAGAAGTCAAATCGGAAATCAAAAACAATATTTTGATGGTAAAATATTACTTGGGGTTGTAAATGTATTAATTAAATAATAAGATTATAATAAGATTAATATAATTGATTTTAATTTTATCATAGATCATGGAAACTCAAATTATAAAAACAAAATATGGAAGTAGTAATAAACGAACAATAAAAGTAGTTGATCAAGAATTATCTACTGCTGAAATAACATTATGGGGGGATTTAACTTTAATGGCCAACGATTGGGTCGTATTTGAAACAGGTAATATAAATAAGATAACATAGATAACATAAACAATACGAAATAACATGAATGATATGAATAACATTATTTTGTTAGCTTTATTGATTACTCAACCAAATGTAGATGTATTTAGAGGAAATATTCAAATTAGTATTGGATTTAATTCATTTATTGAAATTAATCCAAGTTGTATTAATAATCAAGTAAAATACAAATATAATAATATTATGTTATATTTATTAACTATTATACTAATAGTGGATTCGTGATCAAATGAATCATATTAACAATAACCAATCTAAATTACCAATGATTTATATTGGTAAATATTAATTTAATTTAATTTAATTTTATTATCAAGCTTGATATTGATCATTATTTAATTTAGAATTAGGACAAATAAAAAACATAAAAGATTTAAAATATCAATTAATAACCCTTGAAGCTCATCGTAATAAAAATATATTTGAATAGTATAAAACAATATTAACAGCTTAATAGAAATTGCTAAATTTAATATAAAGAGTATATTGTGTTGTTTGAATATTGATCAAGATAGTAATAAAATTGTTTATTTTAAATGGTAATATAAATAATATTACTAATATAATATTAATATTTATTTATTATTTTTATTAGTGATAGTTGTAAAAATAGTGAATTATTTAAATTTGAAACAATAGTTTGTCATAAATGTAAAATCCCATTCAAATCCAATAATATCTATTTTTGGTTGAATAATGTATGTAGTTTAATTGATGAGAGTGGTATGTTAAATAAACTAGATATCACTAATGAAGCAGCAATAAAATTATTAAGCTGCACTGTAAGAATAATATACTATTAAATGTATTTAATAATATAATAAAAATATAATATTAGGCATCAGATTATGTATCAATGGGGATTAAAGATAGATATCAATTAAAAGTAAGATAATAGTAACAGTATAATAACAATAATAATCAAATAAATTAACAGTCGAATTTATTATTTGAAGAATTCAATTTTATTATTGAAGTAATCTAATAACAGCATTATGGTATATTCGTATTAACCTTTAATTAGGCTGGTTGTAATTGTACAATTTCCTACCCACAGTTGACCATAACTGATATCATTAAATTCAAGTAAGATTGAGCTATAAAATGCATAATTAAAAATAAATCCTAATAAGCTTAATAAAAATATAAAGTATCTTTCTTTTATTAATATTAAATTTAATACTATTCATCATCATCAGCAACTTCACCAAATTCCCACATACCCAACTAAATAAAAAACAATAAATAAATAAATAAAAAAAATAATATAAATTTACCCTTTCTTTTTTCACATGTTCCTGAATGTTATTTAAAAATCCAATTTCATTTTCACGTACTCTTAAGTTCATTGGCAATTTTTCCTTCTTTTCAATAATAGCATAACCACTACGTAACATTTCCGCATTAATACTCTTTGGAAAATTATAATGATCTCCCATATATAAACAAAGATGAGTTACTCCTGATGTTCTAGCTTCAATTGTTGCATTCAATTGTTTACCCTAATTTAGTTCAATTTAAAATAAATAAGTATTAATTAAACTGCTTTTTATTTTATTATCCTTACCTCTACTAATTCTCTAAATACATTTAATGCTTCATTACCATAATCTTTATCTAAAGTAGGTACTTTCAAATAAGCTAATTTAGCTTCAATAGCTTGTGATTTGAGCTTAGTAAACTTATCTGGAATTGGACGTAAATTACTCAAAGGTACTAATTCCGAATTGCCATAATCAATATATAAAACTTCTGCTTTACCCCCTGAAATTCTCTTAACCTTGGCTCTATACCATTGATTATCTAAAGAAAATTTAGCAGAACAAATCAAATTCACTTTAGGACTGAAGTTATTATTAGAAATAGGTGTTGAATGATGGATTGAAAATTCAGCCATCATTTTTTCTAATAATTCATTTCTTGATTCACTATCTGTACATAAAATTTATTCCCATCAACGATTTCGGATACTACTAATTTCACTCTTTCAATTTTTTGAGATTTAAGTTTTTCAATATCTTCTTCTTCTTCTTCATAGTCCTCCTCCTTAATAGTAGTCCAAATTTTTAATTTTTTATTTCTTGCATTAGTTTCAGCTGCATATAATTGATTAGAATATGCAGATTGATCAGCTGACACTTCAAAAATCGTTGCCAAACCATTCTCTAATAACCTGACCGCAAGATTTGTTTTATTAATAAACAAACTGCCAATAAATGCTCCATTTTTATCTGTCCCTTCAATTTCCAATTCCACATCTCTTTGTAACGCTAAATTTTGTGCAAATTTCAAACCTTCTTCACCAAATGGCTCTGATTTTTCATTCTCATTACGTGCTACTTTAGGTACTTTGATACCACTTAAAATAAAGGCAATTTTACAATTTTGTGATGGAACAAATAAACGGAATCGCGAGGCATTAGCGATATGTTCAACCACGGCAGAGATCTTTCCAGAACGTTGAAAAAAGGATAGAAATTGCTTTGCTTTTGCTAAAGATTCCGAAGCATCGGTAAATCTTACTGTGGGTGGCTCTTTATTACTATAAACACCAATTTGTGCTTCTTTGGCTTTTTCTTCGGCTACCATTAAATCATCATAATTGCTTGCTCGATTATCATCTTCTTTTTTATGTCGAATGATAAAGGCGAGCCCTTTTTCTAATAACTGAACACCGAGGTTTTTATTATTAAATTGAACTGAAGCACATGCTTTTTCTTCAAAACCATCCGAAGCCGGTTTAATATAATCAATTTTAACTTTAACTTGCTTACCAATTAACAATTTTCTTAAATATTCTTTAGCTTGATAAGCATAGCCAGCTTCTTTTGAATCCTTAACCTTAGGTGCTCTAATACTAGAAAATTGAATTTTTTTTTCAATATTAGTATCCTTACTAATCACATGAATACTATCCCCATTAGCAATAAAACTAACAATACCCTCAAAATTATTGCCTTCTTTTTTACTAGTTTCATTAATTACATGTGATTTCCATAATTTTAGTCGTTTTTCTTTAGCTAATTTTTCACATTTTCTTAAATTACTTGGCCCCCCGGTTACCATAGTTATAGTCCAATCTACTACTTTAGCCAACCCGTTGGATACTAAAGCTTCAGCAATATTACCAGCTGGATGTAAGATGGTACCACATAAAGTATTATTATTTAATCCTTCTAATATCACTTCAATATCTTTTTGAAGTAAACGAGACTCAATAAAAAATTTTGCCTTTAAAATTATAATAATTATCAAATTAAATTGTTTCATTTGATTAATAATAATGAACTTACTTCTTCAGCAAAAGGCTCAATAGTATCTGGTTGACCATTGGTACCTTTGCGAATAGCTGGTGCCTTAATACCAGAAATTTGAAACAATAATGCTTGTTGAATAAATTCATTAGAATTTTCTTCATCTGGTAAAGTAACGTATAATTTTAATAAAGTAGCATCAAAAGTTTGTTCAATAAAAGCTAAAAATCAAGTATTAATTTTTATCATTATTTAGACAAATAATGATATTTTTACCCTTTAGCTTCTTCCCTTTGAATTTATTTAACAATACACGACTATCTTCTGGGAAGTTAGTATTAACTGTAACAGACTAAAAAACAAACTTTTATTAGTACTTCCTCTTTTACATTTTATTTAAAATATTTTTACCTTTCCTTCAGTATTCCATTTTCCTAACTGCTGGTCTTTAGCATTTTGTTGTTTTGAAGTTAATATTTCCATTAATTTAGTATCTTCTTCATTAAATTTGGTATTTTCTTTAATATAACACCAACCAAATTCTACCATTTTAATGGATATATCTTCATCCCCAAGGAATATGCTACCATATTCTCGCCCCCCAGTGGACACAAAGGTGACTTTAAATTGAACAGATTTACCAGCCACAAGTTTTCGAAGGAAATTTCGGGATTCAAAGGAGTACCTCTATATATGAAAGAAATAAGTAATTCATTTATTATATTATTAATAACCTCTAGAGCCTACCTCTTCCTCAATGCCTTTTTTAAAATTAGGTAATCTAGGAGCCGTTACAAAATTTAATGTTAACATCCTTTCCGGTGGTGGTTGATTATTTTTTGGACTACCACGTAAAATTACGGTATCCCCTGAAACAACGGATTTCACTATTCCATGCATAAGTTTAGCTTGATTCATTTTTGTATCGCTATTTTTCTTCTTTTTGATAGTATTACTGCTATTGAGCGTCAATTGTTGATTGTTATGCAAATATTTCTATTTTGTTGTAAAAATAAAAGTGTTATTATGGATGTGTTTGTAGATATGCTTTTGCTTTTTTGATTTTTATATTGATGGTGGAATCTATACCTCGAGTGATTGGTTCCTTTGGTTTCTGATACATTTTAGATAATGATTGGTGAAAAGAACTCAAAGCCATTGGATGAAGTAGATAAAAATTGAATATCAACAAATCAAGAATTTAAAGTATGTTAAAAACAAATTTTATTGGCTGAAACCAGCAGATGCGTTCTTCAAAGAATTTTTTTCAAGTTTTTTAAGTAGTGACTATGCACAAGCTTAAACTCAGTCTCCAATAGAAGGGAGTTGAATGATTGGATAGAAGGTTAATAACCATCCAACCTCAGGTGGGTAAATATGGGAGCAAAAGGATAATAAGGAATAGAATCCAACGATAAATTGTTACTTGAATTAAAATAACTTTCAAAATTTTTTATTCTCTTTATTGCACTTTAACGAAACAGCAGCAAAATAAAATCAAAAGCAAACTCCAATCGTTATAAAAAAATACCAAACGCAATGTCCAGCTCTCCTTCCTCATTGACTGAAGTAGAAACCAAATCCAATGCTCAAGATGATGAATTTTATAGTTCGCCACCCATGGAGCAAGAAGACAATGAAGATTACTACGAAGAAAAACAGATGACTACACGCTCAAAATCGAAATCTAAGACTACCAAATCTAATAACAGTAAATCGAAACGTAGCAAACCAAGTAAAAAGAAAAAAGAAGTAATACCTGAAAGTGAAGATGAGAGTGAAGAAGAAGTGATTCGGCCAAGTAGTAGTCGCCGAAGTAAACCAAAAATAGTCGAACCTTTGTCTGAAGAAGAAGAGGAAGAAGAATTTATGGAAGCTAGTGTGTCTATGAATAAAAATCAACTAACTCGTCGACAAAAAGCAAAATATTTAGATGAATATGACGAAGAATTATTGGAATTAAAACCAGAAAATAAAAAAAAAGTATTATCAGTAGAAGAAGCAGCACTCAAAAGATATGAAACGGCACGAAAAAGAAAACATCAATCTCAACAAAAACAAGAGAGAGATAAATTAGATACAATCAATAGATTGTTAAAGAAACAAGCGAATAAAAAATCAAAAAGTGATAATAAAGAAGTTAATGAGAAAGTAGAAGATAAAGTGAATAAAGATTGTATTTCATTTAGAATTGATAAAGAAGGTAATAAAACTTTATCATTTCCGGAAGAACAAGTGGGATTACTTGATAGGTTTAAGGAAACTCCAGTAGTAAAAGAAAAATTAAAGTGTGAAGTTAAAGATTGTAATTTACCTAAAAAATATTGTGATCCAAAAACAAAAAAATTAAGCTGTGGTTTAGAGCATTATAAATTATTGAAAGCAGTTTAAAGGAATTTATCTTTGAGTGATAACTCCACAGTTTTATTACAATTTATTTTTATTTTTCATAAGATTAAAGTTCATTCTATTTACTTTTTATTCTTTTTTGTTTTTTATTTTACTGTTATTATTCGATATAAAAATCTAAATATTAAAACAAAAAATAATCAAGAAAATTACTCAATCTTTAATCCTTAGACTCATGTTCATGATCCTCCTTATTTTTTCCACTCTCTCTATCACCACGGCGTTCGTAACCTTCTTTACTTTTCTCCCCATCTCTCTCACGACGTTCATAACGCTCTTTACTTCTCTCACCATCTCTACCATTATCTCTCTCGCGACGTCTATTTGAAGCATAGTAATCATCACGTCTAGAACGACGATTCGAATAAGGGGAAGGGGATCTTCTAGAACTTCTTTCTTTTGAACGATAACGTTTAGGTGATGGGGATCTTCTAGTGTTCCTTTCTTTTGAACGATTATGTGGCGATGGCGATCTTGAAATTTGTCGACGATAGCGATCGGTTCTTGAATATCTAGAGCTGCTATCATGGACTCTTTCTCGCTCTCGATGGTTTTCTCTACGATAGTTTTCGGGATCCTATTGAAATTAGGATGTTATTCCTGAAATCAAAATAATGAGGGTTTGTTTTGAACTTACTCTATGATGATAATGTTCTAAAGATTCTCTAACATAATCTTTTTCTTTTTCCATTTCTTTATGAACTCTTTTTAACATTTCTTCTTCTTCTTTCTATCATAAATATAGACTATTAAAAACTTTATCCAACTTCAACTCACTATTTACCTTTTTATTTAAAATCTCTTGTTTTTTCTCTTCAATAAACTTTTGTGGAATACCATTTGGAGATTCCTGAGCACTTAATAGAAGTTCCCATAACTCTTTCATAAAAGTGGCTGCATTTTGTTCCAAAAAACCAGTAATATTAATTTGACTACGTTTTGGATCAACTTTCTTTATTGATTCAAATTATCTCGATTAGTATTATTTAAAACTAAAAAATCAAAAGCTTACTTCTTCTTCTAATAAACCAAAGATAAAACCAATAACCACTTCATCTTCAAAACCAAGAATTTCAGTTACTCTTTTAGAGATCCATGATTTTATTACTGTCATCTCCACCTTTTTCATTTCCACCTGAATAGTTGTCCAAAGTATTTGTAAGTGAGTGTATTATAAAATTACATATAAAAACTGAGTGTTTTAGTTAAAGTTTAATATGGCCATTTTGATTGAATATTAATTATTCAATTTGTATTGAAAATTCAAGTTCATAATAGTATTAAACGTGATCAGTTTAAATTTAAATTTTACCTTTTTTTCAAAACATTTTGGAAACTTCATGGTTTTTAATAATCGCTTCTCTTTATCTGAAAATCGTGAGTCTTGTGTTGTACTCGTACCCTATTATTTGTTAATGTTTTATTGTATTCTCTTGGTCTATTTTACTCTAAAAAATCCTGCGTCACCCATCTTGCTCAGTATATTTTCTTATAAAAAGATAAAATTAAGAAAATTTGATTTTTGATGTTTTAATTATTAGCTTGAAATTCCTTTGTATAATTGTAACAAATTAGCTTTAAAATTTGCAATTTTTTCAAATTTATTTTGAAACTGATTTTTTACTAAATTCTTATTTTAAGACCTTGAATCATATTAAATAATATTTATTTATATAAATATAGCAACTAGTATTAAATCGGATATCAGATAGCATTTTGAATTTATCAATATTTATAAGCTCTTATTTTTTGGGGATAGAAGTTGATCCTGATCTTAACGCATACTATTTGATTTAAAAGAATAGGTTACTTATAAATATTCACAAGGTTTTATACATAATAAAAAATAAAACTATAAGTAGAGTCATACACCTTTTTGCAAAATTTTTCTGGAATGTATGATCCAAAAAAGGGTTATACGTGACTCGATCGTTTTGAAAAAAGGCTTAATATTTCTAGCATCCATTAATAAACTAGATTCAAAAATAGTATTGGTTAAGTTATAATAAACAGGCATAGTAAAATATTATGAAGTACCACATATAAAACAACTAAAACAGCTGCTTCAAGGTATAGTGTGAGTATGTTTTTTTGACTTCATCACTTTTTCTATCTTTTAAGTGCTATTTGAGCAGAAAGATCGTTAATAAAATTCTTAAACACAAAAACATATTCCCATATAGAGAGTTCACCATTGAAATAGGTGTAAACTTTAAACATTTTAAAATTATCCATCTTCCTACATAAATATAGAAGAACGACAAGAGTACTAAGGCTTAGAATTATTGGACTATCAGAATAGCTGTAGTTTTTATAAAGGTTTAGACAAAAATTTAGAAATAATTAAAATAAGTTGAGATTAAAACCATATATAGGAACCGAAGAAATGGAGTCAAATATATATTTATCAAATATATATATATATTAAGGCTAATTATCTTTATCTATTTTTGCATCTTTTTATATACTTTTTCCTAACATTCTCATAAATAATCAAATGATGATTTATTAAGGTTTGGTCGCCTATGAGTGCCCAAAAGATATACTTAAATAGTTAAACCAAGCTACCATTTATTTTTTCGATCTATTTTTAAACATACGTGCCTAAAGCAGAGTTTACTATAATCAACAACTATCAAGAAGATTTTGATCGGGAAAGAAGTATATGAACTGGAAGACTATAAAATAAAAACTATCAGCAGTAACTATCGTATATTAACCATAGTACTCCTCATCTAGAGACTTTCCTTTGTATTTATGCTGGTTAAATATCGCTTTTTAGGTTAGCTTTAGTATCATAAACTTCTTGTGATCATTTATAAGATGTGTCTGAAATAATAGATTTCGTAGTATTTATTATATACCTCTTTCTTTTGATTAATTAAAATTAGAAAAAAGTAAATCTTAACTTGAAACTAACTATATTTGTTAACGTTTTTAAATTGATATTATGAAGGGTTTTCAATTATCTGTGACTTTTTTTGATAAAGTACTATCAAATAACAGTATAATATATGAAAAGATAAGAACAAAAGGGAAGATTAGAAGAATAAAATCCAAAACAACAAAAAAAGCAATTAAATACACATTTGATGAACGTTATTCATTTTCGGGAGAAGGGGGATCTGAGTCCATGTACAGTAATACCATGATCATAAAGTTATACATATATACCATAAAAACAAAAAGAGCGTAAAGTGTGTCTGATTTAATTTCTTCATAAATGAACCCTAATAAACACTAATATATACAGACTGTTACAAAACAAGACAGATAAGATACATTAATGGTAAAGTTTCTACTTTTTGTATATTGACAAAAAAGGGAATCATATGGATGTTTTTTTGGTTTCATCACTTTTTCCATTTCTTAAGTGCTATTTAAATGGAAAAATTATTCGAAAAATTATTAAATAAAAAAATATATCCACATATTAATACCTAAAATTGCTAATCATCAAAGTAGGTAAAGTTTTATAAATATATAATTAAAGCTTGGAAACAGGCTGAAAAATAGAGTATTAAATTACATGTAGGTGTTGAAGAGACCTGATCGCTTATTTATACCATTGTCTAAATAAAAATAAACTTATAGCTTTATTTTTATTCTTCTTATGTATTCTCATCTCAGTTCCAACATTGCTCTTTTAAATTTCCCTTTATTAATTTAGTTCCATAATGGGACAATAATTCACCAGAGTTTGACCATTTTTAAGGACTAAAAGGGGCCATCAATGACTTGAAATCAGATTGTCAAATATTTCTTGGACCTCAGGTTCTTATCAATAAATACTTCTTATTTTTAATGTTCTTACTCGTTTATAGATATTGTTTCAATTCAAGAATGTTTCTTCACAAATAAACCCATTATTAGCCCTCTAGTTTAGTATGTATTTTTAAAAACAAAACTCTACATTTTAGAGGTAACATTACAAATTTTATAAAAGATTCAATTTATTTCATTGTACTTGACGGCCATGTATCTTATTAATTTTAAATCGACCTCAAATAAAAGTGAAATGATTGATTTAACAAAAAATATAAATTATCATTGTTGTTTGTTGACTTCAGTTTTATTCTATACCTTACATAGGTCCCTTAAGGACATTGTTTTGCGTCTTTTTGACTACAGCTTATTGTTATAACTTCAAGTGCTTTATTGTGTTGCCATTTGGATATACATACTCTGTTTTAAGGCTTTAATTTTCATAAAAAAGAAGGATTATTTGTCGCTCGTTTACTAAAATGTGGATTTTTGAATCGATTTTACAAATTGATAGAAACATATTTCAAGAATAACTAAAAAACCTTTATTAACTACCTATTTTTAACTTCAAGAACAATTTAAACCAAAAAAGTAGTTAACTTTAACTAAATATAGTAAAATCAAAATAACTAAAACACCCAATAAATATATAGATATTTATTATAACATTGACTCTACTTCACTTCCTTTAATAAGGCACAGGAGTAGAACATCTCTCATGGAATTCTCTTAAAATAGAATCTACCGATTCAATTGATTGTGGACGAATATCCGCCAACAGTTTGATCTTCTGTGTAACTTCTTTAATTTGATCGTCCGTGAGATCTAATCTCAATTGGGAAGCTCTATTTTTGACCGCATTCCAACCTGTTAATCTGTGACCAATAGATACATATCTTTCCATACCAAAATCTTCGGGCTTTAAGATTTCATATGTACTTGGATTATTTAATATAGCTTTGGCATGAATACCAGCTTTATGAGTAAATGCACAGTATCCAGTGATATAGTTATTAAAAGGTACTTGGATTTCAACGGCTTCAGCTACTAAATTTTCAATATCTCTCAATTTATGAAGTTTATATTTGTTGGTAATATATTCTCTATTAGCAGTATACATACGTGCCATTAATCCACCTAAAGGAGTAATACCATTACGTTCACCAATACCTAATACGGAAGTATCAATGTGAGTAGCTCCAGCTTCGAGGGCTGTTATAAAATAAAGGCCTTAGTTTATATATTTAACTTTGAATAATAAACAAATTACCAGCATAAGCATTAGCAATGGAACATCCAGTATCATTATGAAAGTGACATTCTATATCACAATGAACAACACCACGTAATGTTTTTACTAAATCATAAACTTGACGTGGATTGGCACAACCAACAGTATCAGCAATACCAACTCGATTAACACCAATCTATTATGATATTATTAATCTATAGTTACTAATTATAAACTAAATAAAATCACTTACCTTATCCACTGATTTATAAATATTTAATAAATCTACCAAATCTGAACGAAATGAATCTTCGGATGAAAAACGTACTTCTACGCCTTTAGATTTAATATAGCTCGCTACTTCAATGGCTTGTTGAGTTATTTGATCCATATTTTTACCATGAGAAAATTCTCTTAAGAAAGAAGAGGTACCAATAACCACATCTAGCCCATCGACACCTAATTAAAAAAAACAATTGATATTTAATACATACTATAAAAAATTTGAATCTCCAACTTACCAGTTTCAATAGCTAATTTGGCATCATCCATATGGCATCTAACATGAGTTAATATCTTTGCTTTTAACCCTAATTTACAAATAGCTTCACAATCAGCTCGAGATTGTTCAGAAGCAGCCGGGGAGGTGAGTTCTATATAATCAACACCAAAATCATCTAATGCTTTGGCTATTTCTATCTTTTTTTCAGTGGTGAAGAAAGCATTAGCAAATTGTTCACCTTCTAAAGGAAGAGTTAGTATTGTATTAATGGGGAATCAAGGAGAGAACTTACCTCTTAATGTAGATTCAATGATATAGAAATTATCTACTCGACTTAGTGGATCTTTATATTTTGGTGCGTATGGGGAGGTGCCATTAGTGTTACTTTCAGACATTTTTTTTATTTAGTTTAATTTATAAGGAGATGATAAATTGTAATATATAGAAATATAGAGTAATAATATATAGATATTAAAAAAATATAAAAACTTTTTTAAAAAAAATTCAATAAACCATAAATAAAATAAACCAGCTATTTATACTTTTTATCCACAAGCTACTCCAATGTTTACCCCCTCATTTACTATACTACATTATACAAAATTAATGTGCTAGTAACTAAATATAGACAATTGACTATAACTCAATGTGTTGAAATTAATTTGTCAATGATTTGGTGCTATAGTGACCAATTAGATGATTTTGATTGATATTGATTATCTATCTTTGGGTCGATAAAAGATGACTCAAGTTGATTCTAAAATTTTAAAATGTTACTAGTTTTAGCATGGTTTTTATTGCTGGATCTAACTAAACGGGAATAAAATTTTTGATTTTGTTACCATTCTTATTTTAAGCTTTTGCTTATTTATTTCTAGCCCCATTATTCAAACTATTAAATGATTATAATTACAATTTTTGAAATTTATTCACGTTTAATTTAAATCAATGATAATATGCTTTCTAGCATGATGAAGCATGATTCATAAAAAAATTCCATGATTTTTTGATGCTATTCAGGCTATTATCTCATCAAGCTTGAAAATTCAATATTCATATTATTAGTCATGAATTTGTGTATTAACCTATTATTAGATATTTTAATAATTATCTGAATTCACATTTAGAAATATTGGTAGGGGTATATAATTGCAATAGTAAAAAAACTGAAATAAAATATTAGACTCTTTATTAAAATAATTTCTGATCAAAAAAAATATGTGCTAGAAAAGTTAAAATTATGGTTGTAGCTAGTAACCCTCCCTATTTTAAAAAAGAGCAATTTAAGACTATTTATGAAAAGAACTAGTATAGACATTGATATTAAGAAATTTTAGGACTCCTATTGTTTAAATTTTATTAGTTATTCTACCAAACTATTAATATTAATTGAGCTATAGATAGTTTGGGTATTTGTATTAGTAATTAATAAATGAAAACACTAAAATTAAGTAATTTTTACCAAAATTTCTATAACAAATTCTCAACATTTTAAAGAAATTGAACACAACCTCTATAAATTTCGGAAATTTCTGCTCTGATTCTAATTTGACAAAATCATCATAAAAATTTCCACCAAGGTAGTTTCATCACATCAACGAGCGAATCAGCAAGTCTGATTTTTTTTCAAAAACAAGATTTAACAAAAACTCAAAAAAAAAGAGAGAGTTAAGTAAAAGAGTGTTTAAGAGAGAGTAATGTAAACGGGGGCTATTAAATAAAACAATTATTATTTTACAAAAAAAAAATCAAAAAATCATTATCTATGTTTCATTACCTTTCATGATTTTTTATTTTTTATTATTTTATCATTGTCTTTTAGCTAGCGATATCATTAACACCAATATTTATGGAGGTGAGTGTAATTTGATAGGTTCTCGATTATATTATTTAGGTGGTAAAGATATGACTTTAGGAGAAGGGGAACATTCTTCTCAAAGTATAGCTATAAGATATTTAGATTTAAATGAATCTTTTAATTTGACTTTATTAAACAAAGCTCCATGGAAACAAATACAATCTAATTTTATTACTGCAGAACCAATATTATATCCTCAATCTACTGTCAATGAAGATTTTATTTATTTATTAGGTGGTTTAAATCAATCCACAAATAATCAATTTAAAGTATTTGATACAAAAACAAATAATTTTACTACAATAATTAATAATAATGATATAAATAATAATGATATTGATTTGCCCATATTAAATCATTCTTTGGCATATGGTACTTTAGTAACTACAGCTTCCAATGATTATTTGTTATATGGCGGTATGACTCAATATTCTAACAACACAATTTATTCCAATCCGAACGTCTATAAATATAATGATAAAGAATGGATGGTTGACAATATGATGCCAGGTTTACCTTCTTTTTTACATACATCGAATATAATTGATAATAAAATGTATGTTATTGGTGGTATTAATCCAATTACGTTAATACCTTATCCCTGGGATAATGTGCGTGTTTATGATTTAAATAATAAATTATGGTATAATGTAACGTTATCAGGTAAAATACCCACTATTCGATATGGTCATCGTAGCTTAGTTTACGATAATAGTACTATTTTAATTGTAGGTGGAAGTACTGGAATTAACGGCACTAATTTAAAAGATATTGAATATTCTAAAGAAATATTAATATTAAATTTGATGACATTTGAATATGAATCTTTAATTATGGAAGATTTTATTGGTTCTTTTAGAGGTTGTGCTGTACTATTTAATAATTATTTATTATACTCTTTTGGTCAAAATCAATTTACTTCCTTCAATTATTCAATTACTAATCTAGTAAATTTAAATCAATTGAAATTAACAAAAGAATATATTTATAATACAGTTCCGCTTAAACATTCTGATATCAGTAATACTTTAAAAGTAATTATAGGCTTCTGTCTAATGTTGGGGATATTGTTATTTTTATTATTATTAGCCTTGATATTATATAAATTACATAAATATTTAAATCGAGAGAGATTAATTAGTGATGATCCAGGAAGTAATAATTCTTCTAAATATTCATTTTTTAAACCAGTTTCAGTATTAACTCAGCCTATCTGGTGTGATACAACAAGTCAACATGAATTAAAATTATCTATAACAAACTCTGATCCCATATTAAAATCTAATGATATTAAAAAATCATTACATTTATCTACTTTAGATCATGGCACAATGATATTACCTACAACAACAACGAATACAATGAATAATAGCGCTGCAACTACACATCATACTCATTATTCAGCACCATCACAACAATTGCAACCAACTACAATTCATCAATTTCAATTTAATAAATTCCCTTATTTTACTAAATTTATTGAAAGTCAATCTATGACTAGTCGACCCAGTAATAGTACGAATTCCAGTAATAAAAGTAATAAAAGTGATCAGCGAACAACCACTAGTAATTCAGTTCCAGTGAATTATAAATCCAAAGGAAGTATATTTAACATTTCTAATAATAGTAGTAACCTACAGTCCAAATCTGATACTAAAAATACCAGTCCATCCAGTCAAGTTACTGATTTTAAAAATTTAAATCACTCTCATTATTTAAATACTAATATTACTACTAATTTATCCGAAGATAAAACTTCATTACCTAATTCTTCTCCTCAAACAGCTCATTCTTATTTGACTAAATCTGTTTCTCCAAAAGATAGATGTCAAGGTGATGTAGTAGTTCAATTTATTCCACCAGAAAAAGCAGTATTAAATCAAAAAATTAGTAAAGAAGGTGTTACTATGGATAAATTACCTTCAATTAAAGTTCATGATACTGAGACACAAAAAGAGGGGAGAAAGGATATTGGAGTAAGTAAAGAAACAATTTCATTAAGTGTAGGGAATGTTAAACCAGTAGCCATTAATTATGAAAATGAATTAAAGGATTTTATACCGTATAGAAGAAGACATTTAAAAAGTATTAAAAAGAAAATGGAATTAAACAATGGAACTCATAAGAAAAAGAATAGTATTAAAGAAGGAAGTGTCAAAAAGTACAGAATGAAAAAGAAAGGAATGAAAAAAGGAATTGGTACTTCTTTAAGTTCTCAACTATTACTAGAAGGCTTTGATAATATTATTGGTGATAAATATAATACTTCAAATAATACAACAACATCCACTACTACTACTGGGACATCGAATAAAGAATCAGGAAGTAGTAATGATAAGAGTCATAAAAATCAACTATTAGAACCAATACCAGTATTACCACCTATTCGTAAAGCTACAGATATCTCTATTAATCAATTTTTATCTAAAGAATTTAAAAACTAAATTTTCATTTTCAATTTATACTCAATACTCATTATACTATTTAATTTAACAACTAACTTAATCTATAGATTATTATTCTGATATAATATAAATAAACATTATTTAATAAAACATTATTTAATAAAACATTATATAAACATTATCAAGTTCTTTTCTTATCATTCATTATATTTAAATAAGTTAAAATAAACCAAAAATAAATTATAACAATATTCAAAAAAAAAGCAATATATATTTATTTAATTAATCTTTATAAAATAGCATAATCATAACATATACATAGAATTCATGTATAAGATATATAACAAATCAACAACCAACAATTAACGTTTACTCTTATTCAATCCATCCCTAACAACTCTTGATTTTTCGTAAGTTGATCCAATAATGTTTAACTTAATAAAAGGTTTGAATTTAATTTCAAGTGGTTTAAATAACTTATAAAACTCGCCATCAATCATACAGTAAGTCAACCATTCCTCTTTTGAAAACACATCTTTCCTAAAGAATTTACGAAATGAGTTTCTTTCAGGCATCTTAGCATCACAAGGATCATGAAAGTTAAATACTACTTCATTTTCAAATTGACCAAGTCGCATTACTTTTTCTTTACTTTTGTTACTTACTAATTTGATATAATGTCTCATAGATCGAATTGCCATCACTTCAATTTTATTATCACTACAAGTTTGATTACTCCAATTATTAGAATCAACTGGACCACTTGGATTTTGAATTACTCTAGCCTTATCTTTACTATTTTCAGCATCTTTCCAAAGATCAATATCCATAGACCAAACTCTTGGTATGTTTTGTATAATAATTTCAATCATATCCTTCTTTAGTACAGGTGTATTATTCTTATTGTCTTCACAGACAAGTACTTCTTTATCATTAATAGTGATTGATTTTAAGATGTTAGTAATAGATGGAAATTTCCTGAATGCAACCCATTTTAAAGATTCAAAAAAATAAACAAAAAAGTTGTAAAAGCGAGATTTCTTACGATTCTTTTCGAATCCAGAACCAACAAACCCTTGAACACCTAAAGCAAAATAAACTACAAAATTACGATCGAATTGTTGCATCTTCTCACTTTCTTTGCCACTCTTGACTACTTTTTCAATATAACCTCCTTCAGCCACTTTAACTTCCGTATTCCATAAATCTAGGGTAATTTGATTACTACTATCTTCCCTTACTCTTTCCAATATCAAATCACTTAAACTACTTAAATCACTACCCACTAGATTATCTTCTTCGATTGTTTTACCCCATCCTAAAGCTTGTGAAAAATCATTACCGGTACCAAATGGTAAACAAGAGAATACTAATTGATTTAAATCGATTTCATTCTTACACAAATCTTCCACAATACCAATAATAGTACCATCACCTCCACCACTCCAAACTTGTACTACAAAATTGTGATCTCCTTCTTTTCGAACTTTTAATAGTTGTTTTAAATAATCAATCCCTTCTTGTTTACAATCTTCTTTAATAATACTATAAATTTGGACTTGAACACTTTGGTCTTCTTTTAATCGAAAGTGTTGAATTTTTAACTCTGTTAACTCTTCCCCTTTTTGATCTCCACTTAATGGATTAACAAATAAAAATATATAAGTTTGAATATCTTTTAGATGCACCATTTTTATATAAAAAATTATCAAAAGCTAAAATAGCCGAATCGTTTCCTTTTATAAGTTTATATCTTCAAATGATGCCAAAATGATGTTTTACTTTATATATTAATCAATTTAAATTAACTTGATTTTAGCTTCAATTATCAAATTAAAGCTAAACTTAAAATCTTTTGAAATTCCACTAAGCTACTAAATTAAGTAATTCTTGCTCCCCATAATGCTGATCTTGCATGAAAAATAGTGAGCAAACAGTGAAATCATTTTTAAAAAAGACCCTTTTAACCTTAAAAATCAAATAAAAATGAAGTAATCGTGGAGTCATTTACTAAATAAAAAATAACCAAACATTGATTTTAATATAAAATAACAGTCAATATAATCAGTTTTGATTGTTAAATTATACATTTAATTTTGAATAAATATTAATAATGCCAGATTCTGATACTGCTACAGTGACTATTGACACTAATGAACAAGCGAGCAAAAAGAAACGATTTTTATTGCCTTCAGGTACTAAAAGAAAACATCGATGGATAGTCACATTATTAGGTCGAATTGGATTTACAGCTAAAGGGGTGATCTATTCTATTTTGGGAGGTTTATGCTGTGCCTCTGCATTAGATGAGCCCACGCCTGAAGGTACTGGATCGAACGAATCACCTCAAGCAGTGTTTATATTATTGGCAGGAGCACAACAAATTGGTATCCCATTGCTGGTTGTAATGAGTGTGGGCTTATTATTTTATTCTACATGGCGATTTTGGGAAGCAGCTACAGGACAAGGCTCTGATAAAACATTTAGTCGAAAAAAAAACTTTTTTAAATATCGGTTATCACCCTTTGTATCCGGAGCAGTTTATTTGTCTTATTTAAGCTATATTATTCAAGTAATGGTCAAATTACATATTTATCATAAAAATAACCAGGAAGTTTCTACCTCTGATAATTGCTTTCCAAATTGTTGGAATACAACTCCTTATGGTAGAGCAGGTATTATTATTATTGGTATTGCTTTTTTGATTGCCACAATTACTCAATTAATTCCTGCTTTTTCTACTACTTTTCATAAAGATTTAAAAGTGCATCTGTATCCCAATTATATTAAGTATACTGTATTGACTTTGGGTCATATTGGTTTTTTGGGACGAGCAGGTGTGTTTTTAATGGTAGCTATACTGATGTTTAAAGCTTCTTCGGACGACATTGATGTTGGAAAATATACTGTTGGTGCTGCATTAGATCAGCTAAGAGCTAATAGAGGTACTAAAGCTATCTTATTTATCATTGGTTTGTTTTTAGTCTTCTTTGGCGCATTTGCTATATTAAATGTAAAATTTAAATACTTTCCTACAAGACCTAATTCGGGTGAACATCCTAGGGATGATAATGAGATGCCTAAATTATCCACTGATGACACTATGGATGATCCAGTTGTTTAATAATTGATTTCTAATTTTCTTGTTGTTTTTGTTAATAAATTCTTTGATTTTTGAATGTTGATTTTGAGAATGTTTTTGTTTCAGTTATTTGACTGAATTTTTTTAAATTTTAAATTTGTTTAGAAAACGAACAAAAGTTTTAAAGAAGCAAGATTTTTTTGTTGGATTAGTAATTTTTTGATTAAAAATCATTGGTGTTTAAACTTCGAAATTACATAAATATCAAAACTCAAAAAAAAAGGTTATCTTTTTTATTAAACCAAACATCACATCCTCATTAGAAAAAACTCACAAAAAAACATGCGCCAAGTGTTACATTTAATAAATAGAACATTAAAAATTCAACAAGTTAGTTATCATTCAAGTAGAATGTTATTAAGAGAAGCTATTAAACTAGATTTCGAGCCTTTAATAAAATTACCTTCAAAACCAGAACCACCACCACCAGAACTATGTTGTATGAGGTAAGAATATTATAAATAAATCTTAATATAAGAGAATTTATTAATCATTCTGTTTATATTCATCTTATCCCAATTTATAAAATAGTGGTTGTGCCATATGGTAAGTTTTGATTTGCATTCAATTATCTATATTTTAAAAGAAATCAAAACTAAGCTTGACTTTTTCTTTTTAGTGTATTAGATGTTTATCAACAAGATTTAGATGCTTATAATGAATTGAAAAAAAAATATATCAACCAGTTAAAAGAAAGGGGAATGTCAATACCAGAAGATTTAAAAGTAGAAGAAAAAGGAGATCCAGGTATGGATGCTTTTATGATGATGGAAAAAAGACTAAAAGAAAAATGAAGAGGGAGAAGAATAAGTTTATGGGATAAAAGGGCTCTGAAAAAAATGAAATATACGATAAAGGTTGTATGAATGAGAGGGGATAATAGAAAGTTTTGAAAAGGTTACAAATGTTACTGTATTATTTATTAAAACAAGTTATTTTTTATTATTATTATGATTTCATTTATTTCAATCTTTAAAATATTCTTTTTTTAAAATTCCAAGTTTAAACAATTTTAAAAGATTAACATTACTTAAAAACTACTCAATATAATAAAAACGCATGATATACTTTACTATTTAACCAAATTCTTAAACCAATATTAAACTAAGAAAAAGTCACTCAATAAATGTTTCATTTAAAAAAATAAGATTTTGTTTCATTTTATTGATACAATAATTCTTCAAAATCAATTCAAGTATTCCTCCAAACATTTAAACCTTCCTTTCATTTACTGGTTATGAGATGGAGTTCTTCTAAGTTGCCTATGATGAGTATGAAACTCAGACGTCATTGGATCCGTTGGTTGAGGTGAACAAATAACTTCTCCATCTTGAACTGAAATAAATTTAGTTTCCACACTTAATGGATTAGAACTGTTTCTATTCAATTTATTTCTTTTAAGACTACCAATAGAAATACCATTCTCACTACTATTTTCACTGCTTGGACTACCTACTGCATGTGTTTTATTAACCAATGAAGATGGATTAACAATTTCAGATGGTTCATTTAATTCTAACCAAAGCTCTTCATCAATATCTTCTGGTATTTCATCTAATGATATTTGAGTTAATCTATCATATTCATTCATACGTGGTGTATTAAATGGAGACGTTTCTCTTGATGGGGATGAGATATGCGATATCTCTGCAAATACTTTGACTAATTGAGATGCTTTTGGTAAAGAACTATTACTTTCATCAGGTAAGAAAGTTTCTTTATTGTTAGAATAATCTTCATTTAATTCCAAATCTCCAAAAGCTTCAGAAATACTAGCTAATGATGAACCATTATATGGAGTTACATAAGGTGAAGTTGCTAAAGTGTCTTGTGATTCATTTGATATAGTTTCATTTAAACTATCATTTGTTGTAGATGTTGGTCTATTATTACGAATAACTTTAGCAGAATGAGATAAAGTACGATAAAGATTGGAATCAAATCTTTTGTTTAAATGATGAAAAAATTGATCTGGTGGGGTCAAAGTACCCAATGCACGTCGCATATGAGAGTTTAAATATTCTAAACCAGTTTGAAAAGAAGCATTCATCCAACCAAAACCTTCTCTTGGTACGAATTTAAAATCAACACCAACATTACCATATTCTACTTTTACTTGATGAGTCATTGAAACAATATCAAATTTTTCAGGTACTACTCCATTAAAATCAACAAATGATTTTACAATACTAATAATAAATGATAATAATATAATTAATATAAGTATAAAAGATAAAATAATAAATAAACAATACTTACGTATATAACCAACGATAAGCTAATCTTTTAGCAATATCTGAATAACCATAGTTTTCTAAACCTTGCCAAGCCATAATCTGATGAGGGGCCCAACCAAAAGGATAATCCCATTGACGATTTGGACGTTCCAATGAAATCATACCTCTAGATTCTTCTGTACCACAAACTAAACCACCAGTTACCTCAAATTTATTTAAACAAGTTTCAATTAACACTTCAGCTTTATCTTCATCAATACAGCCAGCCCAAAGTGTCCATAAAGCAGTAACTGATTCATAAACAGATTGCTGTTCTCTTTCTGTATTATAATCAAAATACATGCCTTTTTCTTCATTCCAGCAATATTTATCTATTAAATAATGACGATATTCTGCTCTTTCTTTCCAAGCTTCACTTGTTTCTACAGCAATCATGTTATCAAATTCTAAGCCATCTTCAGAATGCATTGGTAAATGATTTTCAAATATTTCTCTAATTGTTTTCTCAATATCAATTTCATATTTATATAGCAGACAGTTTAAATCAATCGTAGCAATATCGGCACATTTCTTTTCTAATCGATAAGTAGTATCATGACCTGATTCTCTTACTGCTCTATCATGTATAAAATAATGATCTAATTTAGGACATTTAATTGTACCATTATCATATAATATTTTATATTCTTCAACTTCCATATTTAATTGTTTTGCAAAAGGTTCCATTAAATGATTAAAATGAGTAGATTCTGTTTCTGGTGGCATTCCAATACCAGTTGGATAGAATCTAGATAAACCTGATTTTGGATCAAATCTAGGTGAACTCATCCAAACAGTATAATATTCTTTAATTGCAGCTCTCATTACAGTTGCTAACCATTTTTTACTCTCTGGATTAGTTTTATCTAAACATTCATAAACCCTTAATGCCATATCAGTTAAAAATGGAGGTTGAGATCTAGTTAAATAATAACTTCGATTTGCATTTAATATTTTTCCATAATGTCTTATTTGATAAACAAAATTATCTACCATATCTTTAGCTAGCTCATATTTACCATCAATTATTAAACCTAAAGACTCGAAATAAGAATCCCATCCATACATTTCATTAAACCGACCACCAGGAACAACAAATGGTATTCCTTTATATTCATCTTCTCCAGTAATTGAATTTTTAATTTTACGTAATCCTAAGCTTAATATACCAGGTTGATGATTAATGCTTTTAACATAAGTAGGTGTAATATCTTTAGGTAATTTTTCAACTAATAAATTTAATTCTGGTTTCTTATTAGCAATCTTGGAATAATAATTAAACGCATCAATATCATCATAAGGTACATAAACTCTTGGTATTGGATTTTTACTACGATCTTTAGGATCATTACAAATTACTTCTAACGTTTTTTCATCAATAGCACGCGTTAATCCATCCCAAAAATTAAATTTAATCATTCTATTTAATCGATCTACTGGATTTTCATTTAATCTTGCTTCATCTAATACAATATGTTTTCTTCCCAAATCTCTAGCCAAAGCTAATTCTTGTAATAAATTTGATAACATATAAGTTCCACGGATATCATATTTTTTAAACCCACCAGAATTAGCCGTTCCTACCTTTAAGACTTTAGGTCCGCTATCATTAATTGTAATTTGAAAATCTCCATCTGTATCTTCTTGTGCTAAAATTAACCGACTCGTTTCTTCTACATCTAGTAAAAATTTCATAGGTTTTAATGTTTTATCATCTAAAATAAGTAAAAATATTAGTAAATAAAACTATTTTTAAATAAAATAAATTAAAATAATACCAATAGAACCTCTCCTTTGACGACGAAATTTATTTTCAGTATAATCATTGTGAAAGCCAGGACGTGATAATGAAGTGTAGCTATTGGACTAGAATCAAAAAATCAAGATTAATTCAAGTATTCAATTACTTTTTAATAATTTTTATCAGCCTTAAAGAGATAAAGTAAAATAAAATCGAAAGACATCAACTTACCATAGATAATGTACGGTTTCTTGCAATAGTAGGTGAATTGTTAGCTCTTGAATAATATTCATTAGCTGGGCAGTAACGTGAGCTGTATTTGGGTTTAGGATTGAGATGGAACTAGTTCCACTGTGCAATTGGTCTTCTTTTCGTTGATTATTCATGTTTTTTATATTTCTCACTTTTTGAAAAATAATTTAACGTTTTAAAGAAAAAAAATGGAATTGAAATTATTATGTGTTTTTATGTGTTTTTATGTAATATTAATATTTAGTGTGGTTGAGTGATGGTTAAATTTAGTAAATTTTTTAATCATATGTGTAATTGATAAGTAGAGTCAATTTGATTTAACCTTATCTTTTACAATTTATGCAAATGATATCAACTTATTTTAATTGATAAGAATAAAATTGGGTATAAATTTTAAATAATGTGAACACTTGAGTTAATGTTTCAAATTATGACGTTACAATTGAATCGGTTAGTCATTTAATTTATACACTAATTTCTACTTATAAATCCAAATATCGACGTAATTAATTCACTTATTGTCGCTAATTAAGATAATAATTAATAATAATACTTTATTATTTCTATTAATATAATTACTTGAATATTATTATGGTTCATTTGGATTATCAGAATTCTATCAATTCCTTGGAAGCTCCGTCTGAAAAATCATGAAAAAATTCCAGCTAGAAATTAAGCAAATAAAATTTTCAAAAAAAAGTCAAAAATTATATGCTATTTCACTTTTCTAATTGAAATTCTAGATTCAATAATGGATTGTTATTACATTATTCAGTCAATATTAGAGACCTTACCAACATATCATTACAGTCTTGGATCCTTAACAGCGGAACTACAAAATTTTTGTAATCAAAAAAAATTATCCAAACATGAAATCTCAACTCCACCTACACGGGAATCTGTTTTGGTACTTATCAAAAAAGTCATTAAACTGATGGATATTGAGGAAAAGGAATTATTTATTGGCTGTTCAAGATTTTTATATTATTTTATACCGAGTTTGAGTTTATCACAGTTAGGCTATCAAGAGGCAAAATGGTTGGCGGGAAGATGTTTTGAAATGATACAGAGTTTTGAGAACACAATGGACTTGGAATTGGATTTAGAAGACGCTGTAAATAGACTGCTAAATATGATGGAGTTTTTATTTGTTGGGGATGAGAGATGTATTGCGAGATTGAACAAAATGGATTTAATTGTTATTGTAAGTAATATTAAAAATCAAATATTAAAACAATTATTAATCAACCTATTTTTTTAGATAGATATGATAACGGAATATAATACTATAAAGCCCATTGGTTATTAAAAAAATATTGGGAAAATGTAGAGAGTTATCGAAGTTTATTGAAAGAGATGATGTTTTCTATGGGTAATAAGATTTTGTTTTAATTTTATTTTTCTATAGTTTAATGTTAAAAATTTATAGATTTTAATTATCTTTATATCTCGGAATATTCTAAGTATACGGAGGATTATTTTGTTATAATAGCTAACTGTCCTACCTTGTTTGTTATTATGGTAAGTAAAGAAAATCAATACTAGTTATTATAATAATTTTTAATAAATACAAACTATTGTTCATTAGAAAGAAAGAATTACAGAAGAAAAGTTTCAAAATCCAGAAGATATCCTAGTTCAATTATTACAACAAAAAAGTGATTGGGAAAAGATTGAATTGAAATTAAATTATTTTAAAATTCATTTACATATTAACGAAAAGCAATTATTATTAAAAGCTTATTGTAGATTAGTTCAATGGTATTTATTTAATATTCAAAAAAAGATAAAGGAGGAAAAGGGGGATATAATAGATAGTAAGTTGTTTTATTTATTAATATTAATTAAATTATAATGTTATTTTTTTTATTAGTTTCATTACCAGAAGATAAAAACCAAGTATTAATTCCAAATGAAAATCAATTAATTGACTGGCAATATATTCAACAATTAGCAGAGTATTGTTATTATTTTGTATCTATAAATTTAATTACACTCAATAATATTATTGATTCTTTTTTAGAATTAATACAAGAAAATTCCATAACGAATCTTCATAATACTTTTAAAATTAAGAAAGATAATAGTTTACTTTGGATAATCTTACAACTTTTTCATTTACCGAATTTAAAAGAAGAAATTAATCAAGATTTCTTAACACGAGAAATCAAATTTCAAAAATTAATTAAATTATATAGTCCAAATCAAATTTATACACAACAAAGAAATTATTATCGGGATTTAGCTTTACAATGTATGATTCAACATCAACAAAAATATTTAACTGAAAGAAATAATATGAAATATCGATTACCTCAATTAATTCCTGTATTAAAGTTCGCTACATTGACTTACAAATTGCATAAAAAATTAATGGAATTAAAAGAAATGGTAGAAAATACAAATACATTTCATAATATAAATCAAGAAGAATTACTAAATTTAAGTATAGCTGGTCAATCAATACAAAATGAGTTAGATCGATATATTTATATTAATTTAGTACCTACTAAAAACCAATATGATAAATTATTAATTAAAAATTGTACCTATGTAAATGGAGGAATGATCGATTATAAATTAATTGAATTCTTAACAATTAATGGTAAACAATTTTTATTAAATTTAATCTTTGCTATGTGTTTAAATTGTCAGAAGGGGCCACAGACATTTAATAATACTAAATTACCACCAACTTGTACTTCACCACCAACTTTAGATACAGTTTATAAAATTATTTATGCTGATAGTTGGAATTCGGAACAAAATATTAAAGGCATGTTGGAAACATTGAAATATACGGATTTTATTTTAAAAGGTCAATGTTATAACATATTGCAAGGGACATCACAAAATAATAATAATAGTATTAGTCCCGTTGTATTAAGATGGCAATATTCTATTTTACAGTTGATAAATCATCGATTAGGGAGATATTTTTTTAATTATAGGAAATATAATTTATTATTATGTGGACAATATTCTTTAATATCACAAAAAGAAGAAAGAATTTATTTAGAGATTGAGTTAATGATGATTAATTTTATTATAATACAAAAAGATGTAAAAAGTTTAGAAAATTATTTGTTACAATTAGATGCAAAGTCTAATACTTTTTTTGAAGATAATTTATTATTGAATATTATTACTAAAAATAAATTAATTCAACTGATAGAGATGGGAGAATACAGTAGGAATTGGAATCAAAGAATGATAATGTTATTGAATAAATTAGGGAATGAAAAAGCCATGAGTTCTAAATTAGGAATGGAAAGAATAAAAAATGAAACAATTAAAAAAGATCAAATGAGTTATTATGAATTTAAAGAAATGAATAGCCTAAATGAAAAGAAAGAAGAATTTGAAGAGATTAAAAGTTATTTGACAAATAAGAATTTAATTATTGGAAATCTAAATGAAATTTCAATAGATTCCGAATATTTAATACAGTTTTTTATAATATTAGAACATCAGAAATATTTTTTATGTTATTGTTGGTTGATGTTAGAATGTAATTTAAACAACATTCAATTAGAAGAGTTTCTAGATCAATTAATAGATCAAATTTATAATAATTATAATAATTCGATTAAATTCCAATTAATTACTCAATTATTAATGTTAATTATTAATAATTGTAAAGTAGAACAAGAGCTAGATGAAGTAATTGAAAAATTAAAGTTATTTATTTTTAAATATAGAATTAGTGCTTTACATTATGTAATGTTTGCATTAAGTTGTAATTTTAATATTCAAATCAAACAAGATTATCGATGGAAAATAATTAATAAATTATTAATATGTGAGGAGTTTAAAAAACGATATAATCAATGCCAAACAATATTTCAAATGAATTGTCAATATTGGAAATATAACGAAGGTTATAAAGAATATTTTAAATATCATCAAGCATTTAATACATTAAAAAGATATCAAAAAGAAGAAGAAAACAATCAAAATATTCATTTACCAAACTATTATTCTAATGAAATGATACAATTCCAATTATTAATCCAATTAATTTTACAATCTTTAATTGAAAATCAACAATGGGAAATAATAAAATTAATATTAATTGAATATCGATATTTTATTTATTCCCATCAATTATGTTTAACTATTATTAAGGAATTATTAATAATTAATTATAGTTTATTAAAGGAAGATATTAAATTATTATTAATTAATAATTTAAATTTGAATTATTTGGATTTCAATATCAAGTTTATAAAGTTTATTACTGGAGAAAAAAAAGATAAAAGGATATTTGATATGGAATATTTTTGGGAATTAATAGAGAAATTAAGATGTTTTATAGAATATAATAACATTGGGAGATATGATTTAAATAATAATAATCAAAATAATCAAAATAAAGATTATTATAACATTAATTATAATGAAATAACAAATCCAATTATATATTGTTTGACAAAAATTCAAATTCAATTATTAAGTTTACCATTGTCAAGAAAGGAATTAGAAGATCAATTAATAAATATAATTAATTATAATGTTAATATTACTAAAAATCAAATAATTGCATTAGCTTTAATTATAACTAATTTACCATATGAATTAGTAGAAAATATATTATTAAAAGTTTGGGAGATAATAGATTGTAATACGGAAAATGAAATAAATATCATATTATTCAATAATATAATATTTTATTCCAGTACTAAATCAATGAATTGTTTTAATATAATATTACAAAAAAAATCCAAGATGTCAAAAATACGAAAGATAAAATAAGTTTAATTCAATTGAAATTTTATTATTCAATGGTAGCTAATCATACATTTAAATTAATTCAAGAAAACTTCTTATCTGAACTAATTGTATATAAATTGATCGAATTATTATTGCTATATTGTAAGAAGGAAATATCACTTGAATTATCACAGCAACAAATTGATCTTCAACAAAAAGAATTAAAAAGTTGTTTAATTTATTTACAATATTTACATCATGAATTTATATTAAATAATCCTCAATTAACTTGTTATCCCTTTCAATCCATCTCGAAATTAATATTAAATACATTAACTAAAGAAGGATATCCTAATTTGATGAATAATAATTATTATATCTATTCAAATATTAAAAATAAGAATGAATTATATTCCAATTTCAATCATTTAAATACAATTAAAAACGAACTTTTAAGATTTATTATACATACTATTTGATGAGTTATAACAAAATAAGAGTATATATATATCTTTTGTATTATTATGATTATTATTGTACTTCTACAACATAATTAGGTGGTAGTTCATGATCAGATAAAAAATGCATACAGCCTAAATTGGATTGGTTAGCATAATCATATAAAAAAGGATTATAACCAAAATTGAAATTTAATACAATATCTCTAGACCCTAATAGAGTTGGATATAATAAATGATTTTGTTCAATTGATAATTTTCTTGTAGATATAATGTTTCCGTTTAATGTAAATGTTACTTCATTCTTGGGTAAAGGACGATATAGTACTCCAATTACACTATTATTTGGTAATGATGTGTTCAGTTTATATGCATTTTTTCCATTAATTAAGATACGTTGTTTATTAACTTGTAAGAATGCAGAAGCTATTATAAACAATTAATTAATAAATCAACTTCTACTTAAAACAATAAACACAATAATCAAATTACCTTTTAAATCGATTAAATAATCTGCTTTTGTACCCAAACCAATATAGAAAGGTAAATTTGCATTATCATTTTTGATAATCTTAATTTCAAAATAATTGAGTTTAGAATCAAGTTCAATAGGATGATTTGCTTGAATTAAACATTGATAAAAAAAATATAAATTATTTTGACTTCGACTGATGAAAGTTTGGTTCTTGGAAGTGATATAAAAGTTGTATTCTTTTCTTAAGCTATGGTTAAAATTATAAGAGTCCACCATTATTATCTCTTGAAGTTGAGTAGTGGAATTATCAACTAAATTCGTTGATGTTTGTAATATAGTGTTATTGGATTTGTTGGAAAATTTATACAGGTGAATGAAATAAAGTATTAACAACAGAAGGAATAGAATGAATAAAGTTAATAAAATGATAAAAAAAAGTTCCATTTTAGTGAAGATTTTTTAATAATAAAAAATAAAAATAAAAAAAGGATATTGAATTGAATTTATAGTTTTTTTATAGCATGTTTAATCACCTAATGATGTCAATCTATTTTATTTTTTGATTGATTTTATGAATAATTTATGTCATATTAGTCAAAACTCTAAAGATTTAATTAACAGCTCATTTAAGAAGTTAAATTAGGCTAAAACTTCTTTTAAATAGCTGTCATACTTTAGAAAATTGGGTTTGTAAAAAATTTGATTCTAAAAATTATCGCTAAAAAAGTAAAAAATTAAAACAGTAGTTGTATTTAATCGTTTAATTGTACTTTTTTAAGGAGAGAAGAAAGGAAAAATAATTAAGTAAACTCCACACCAAGTTTATTATAAAATTTATCTTAGTTGGGAGGTTTATGCTGGTTCTATTTGTAGTAAAATAGTAATTTAAAAAGATAACTCAATGTTACTTAATATTTGATATTATGATATTAGTATTATATGTCTAATTTGAATTAGAGTAATCAATTTCAGAATAAATGTTCTTTTATGGTTTAGTTTGAAATTTTGGAACTATTTTCTTGATTTGAAATCAAATAGCTAAAGTTTTCCATTACATAACTCAATAGAATTAAGTCATTTGAATGCTCCAATTCCATCATTTATGCCATTCATTACTCTTTTTTTATTATACACCTTTAAGTTTCATCTTTAATAACTATTACAACTCCTATTTGATAATACTAGCTCCTTATTTAATAAAAAAATAATTTTAAAAGTTAGTTCAATATAAGAGTTCAATAATAAACCGTTGTTTATAGAAACTCATTAAATTCTAAAAAATAGTGCTAGAAATACAACAAAAGAGATAGAACTATTTATCTTAAAGTTAAAATAAAATATTAAATTTAACCGTTTTATTTTATTTAGTATTTTAAACAATAAAAAAGTAGAAAGGATAGACAGCTCATGATTGACAATGTCCGATTTGGACCTTTTATTAATAAAGATAGAATAAAATAATAGTTATAATAATTATATTGAATTGTTTAATTGTTAGAAAATAAAAAAGTGTGAATTATGGGTTTTTATCTATAATTTAATATATGGGGATGTATTTTTATGTTTAAGAATTTTACTAACAATCTTTCCACTCAAATAATGCTTAAAAAGATGGAAAAAAGTGATGAAGCTAAAAAAACACTCTCATGTTTTCAACATTTATTTATAATGTAATAGCTAAAAGCTCAAACTGTTTAATATATTTAATATTCTTCTATTTTTATTATTATCATAATTTTTTAATAACAGTTTTTTTCAAATATTTTATATTGGGATGCTGTATATAGAAAATACATCCATGTATTTTTTTGTTTAAGAATTTTACTAACAATTTTTCCACTCGAATAACGCTTAAAAAATAGAGAAAGTAATGAAATAAAAAAAATGTTCCTATATATTATTTATTATAATGTAATATTATAACTTTTGAATATATACTTTAAAATATAAAAAAATGTTTTTTGCAATTAAATAAAGAAATAACAAGTTGATTCTAATAAATTTAATATAAATTTAATATAAATTTAATTTTAATAGTGTAATCCTTAATTAAATTAGATTAAACTAAATGAATTACATAAATTACAATTAATTTGATTATAAAACAATTAGATTTTATAATTAAATTAAGTGATTTGTTCTGTGATAAAATTAATTTACTAATTAATTAATATTTTATACTATTTGAAAAAAAGCTTAAAATGAGTATATTAAATATAGCAATGTGAATTTGTTATCAAATTATTAATAGTAATTTGTTATTATTAACTTTTATTAAAAATATACTTTTTTAATTTTTTAATTTATTTTAACTATTGATTTGTCAAAACTTATTAAAAATCAATTTACTTTTTATAAAAAATGGCAGAGTTTTACTTTCTTCATATTATAGCAATTCTTTTTTATATATGGGACTTTAAAAATATAGCTAGGATCCAAAAGAAATACAATTTGATTTTGATTTATATTTATATTTGTACAGTAGCTTTAATTATTTTGATTTTTGTTTTGTTCGTTATGTAGCGTAAAATTGAAAAATTCTCAGTTAAATACTGAAACAACAGTCACCTTTAGCCCATTTTAAAATCAAAAAAACGGCTATTTTTATTATTTTACGCTTAGTTACAATTTTGCATAAAATTGAACTTGTGAAAAAATGGAGCCTTAGGCTAATTTAATCTATTTATTTTGCTTGAAATTATGTTTGGCTATATTTATAATATACCTTATTTAAGTCCCCATCGCTGGTGTTATTATGGCATAAAGTTGGGGTTACTGCTTTTGTTAAATCATATAGCTTTTTTATTTCCTTATGATTTATCTTATTTGTAAAGGAATAAGCGAGATGGTTGAGGTATTTAAAAACAATGGCTAAATTCATCTTGGTTATTTATATTGATTTTTTATTTTGTAATATTTAAAACTAACTAAATCTAGATTTTTAGTATTTTAATAATTTGGATACTAAAAATAAATACATATTATATTTTTATAGGTAATGAGATTGTATACTAATCAGAAATAGATACAACACTTTGGGGTGTTGAAATAAAATTAGAAGTATTAAATAATACCAAAGAATACCTTAATAAAAAATAAATGACTATCAATTTATAAAAGAATATTTAAGCCATAAATGAAATTAATTCATAAGAAGAGAGGGGAAAATAGCTAAAGTCTAATTTTTATGACTCATAACACAATCTAAGCTTAAAATGAGTAAATAAATTAACCAATTTAAAAACAATCAATTTTATCTTTTTTAAGTTGTCAGTTTAATTGTTGTTTTATTGTTGTTTTATTATTATGCCTGTTAGTTATATAGTTAATAGAGGTAAAATAATGATCAACTAGCAATTGTAGATACTAAATGAATAATAGAATCCAAAAAAAAGATCAACTACTCGGAAGAGATACTTGATTTATACCACGGTTTAATCTCATTGATTTTAAAAAACCGAGTATCAAAAGTACCAACTCAAGATAGTATCAAAGTAGGCCATATTGCTAAAGCTATATGATAATATATTAAGATTAACTTTAGGAAGAGTTTGAATCTGTCTTGCGACAAAATGGAATTAAAACCAAGTTCAATGTTTATTTAGTAATAAATTTAAAAGATGCGAATGGAAATAAAACACCAGTAGAAATTTGGTATTTAAATTACGATAAATTGAATACTGGTAATAGGTATAAAGACGATTTTTATTTTTTAACGTTGAACTAATTTTTATTAGTAAATCGATATCAGAGCAAAAGCATTTTCGTTCAAGTGAAGCGGCGTTATATTATAAATCTGTTTACTATTTTATAAAAGGGATGCCTATATCCAAAAAAATATTTAAAAGCAATTATATTAAAGATCAACTAAATTATGAGTTGAAATTTAATAATGATATAATTTTGCCATTTAAAAATATTAAGCATGAATTTACCAACCTTATTTCAAAAAAGAGACATTTGGTTCAACTAGAAGTAAACCATGAAAATGAATATGAAAAAATCGATACTTCAAAATTTACTATTAAACCAGCTGTATCACCACCTATTAATATACCAACAGCAAAAGAAAATAAATGTAAATTTAGACCCAGCTCTCCAATCCCAGATTTTACTTCTTTTACACCATCCCCAGCAGGATTTTCATTTATTAATAGAGCCAAAAAAAGTAGCTGTAGTGAAGCCTTGGTAGGAAGTTATGAACAAAGTTTACTTAGTGGACGTATGTCATCTTTTCCTTCTAAACCTATTAATGGCTTTACAGCCAAAATTGGGGCTTCATTTAGAAACAATATTACACCCCATGTTACCTTTCCTTTTTCACCCACTTTTTATCAACATGATGAAGAAACTTCAAGTCCCTATGTGGGAGATATTAACCTTGGAGAAGATTTTCAAGATAGATTACAAATACCTAAAGAAGGAAAGCTTCAAATTATTCTTAAAAATTCTTGTTCAACAGCAATTCATTTATTTTTAGTACCTTATGATTTTAAAGATATTCCAAACTGCCATAAAACTTTTTTAAGACATAAAACATATGTGTCTAAAGTCAGACATCCTAATATTCTTAGACATGCGATCCATTTACAATTTGCTTCAGATTCTGAAGGTAAATTATACCTTTATAAGAATATTAGAGTTGTATTTACTCTCAGAGCAGTAGAATCTTTTGAATCTACTTTTTGTTCTTTTGATTTACCACCATCGCCTATAAAATATTCGCATTTAAGTTTATATAACCAAAGAGTTCCAGATACTAGTAAAGAAATATTAGCTGTAGCAGCAACCGAAGATGCCTACTTAGGCTATCAATGAAGAGAAAAAGGAGAGTTTATTTGTAAACTAGATGTATTTATAATAGAAGATTGAATTTCATAAATTTATTTATTTTAATAAAGTTAAATGCCTATTTATAACTAAAGTAAATTTAAAGTTTCTATGCATAATTTTTAGGTTTAATTTTTAAAAAATGAATTACTTTTTAACAGACTTTAATGTTGAAAATAAAGCTTTGTGTAAATAAACCATTTAAAATTTACATAAAATCATCAAAATCATCATCATCATATGCTGGTCCTCGAGTCATCTCTACTGTATCAGCTTCTACTTTAACGTTGGATTTTTTAGCACCTAAAAATAACTTAATACCATTTTGCTAACTAATTTTGTTTATCCTACCTTTCTTCTTTCCTTTGAGGGCCTCTTTAGCGGCTCTTTGCTTATCGTTAGCAGACGCTGTGAGTGCACTAGAAATTTTTCTTAACTCAACGTCTTTGAGGGGTTCACAAATGTTTCTAACTAAAGTTTCAATCATACCACCATAGTTTCGGTTAGCCTTTCAAAAAAGTTAGCACTTCTGAATTACATTCATTGATTATATAAATTACTTTGTTTTTTAATATATATTCACTAATCTCTTTAGCAAAGTTATCAAACTCAGCTTTTGTCTTAGGAGTTTTTTCTTGCATTAATGCAACTGGGATTGCTGATGGACTAGCAGCACTTTCCGCTGCTTTTGCATCTACAATTAATTAAGTATTAGAAGGATGCCTTACACTAATATATTACCTTCCAAGTTAAGATCACCAAATAAGTCAGCAGCATTTTGTAAGTCAGCTTCTTCTTGTAACCTCTTTTGTTGCTCTCTTCTTTGTTTTAATTCTTCAGCTGTAAGGTCCTTTTCACTTTTCTTTACATATTAATTTTACAGTCTAATATTAATTGAAATTAAAACTTACTGATTCTAAAGCTTTTCTTTCTTTTTCTTCCTTTAATCTAGCCTCTCTTTCGGCTATTTTTTGTGCTAAAGGTACCTTCTTCTTTACCTCGACTACAGGTTTTTCTTCATCTGATTCTTCCCATGAATCCTTTATTTTTTATATAAACATTAGTTTACACTTTTAATTTTAAATTCATTTACTTACCTTGATGCCATCATCTGCATCTTCATCTTCCCATTGCTTTTTCTTAGGAATTACAATTTGTGGTTCTTCAATATCACTAGCGTCTATATAAAAATTGTTACAAGTTTGTTTTAAATAATATTATCATCTGTAATTACCCCAATCAGACATTATTTCTGTTCTATTTATATATAAAATGATTTTATTGTTTTTGAGCCACGTTCAATCTTTAAGTTTTTAAGAATTTCTTTGTCTCGGTTAAAGATCCCATAAATTGACTCTTAATGCTCCAAAGTTTGTTAGACTAAAGGCTAAAATCATAATAAATTAGAGTACCTCTGAAAATTTAGCTTTTTTAAATATCATAGTATTTAGGCATAAAAAATATGCAAAAAGTATATTTTTTCAACGTAATATGAAAACGAGAAACGGAACATTAAATAAAAAATTAAACTAAAACACTAATAAAAGATAATAGTTCTAGTATTTAATAAATACTATAAAACGGTAGATCATAAAAAACATTAATTAGTATTTTAAAATAATAAAAACTAGCACTTGATTAAGATTAGTATATTATTTAAAATCATTTGGTTTTTCTTATTGGTAAAGGTGGGGTGGGAGGTAAAATGGATTAAAATTAAGCTAACTTTAACCTGAGAAAAGAAAATTTACATATGAGTAGAAACTGGCGACTGGGTAGATGATTGATAAAAGAATTGGGCTAACTAATATCATCAAAAATATCGAGTCTGGGGAGACGTTAGGATGTAAATTTATTAAAAGCAATTTAAGACCTATTGACCGCTGGTGGTAGTGGTGATAATGGTTCTGCTGCATCAAATTGTCTTTGATTATCATTAACCACTGACTTAACTGCTTTTAAAAAGGATTGTGGTCGATACATTGTATTGTGTCGTCCCATGTTGGTATTTGTTACTTGAGTCTTCATACGCTCTTTACGGCGATGCCAGATAAGCATTAAAATGCCTGCTAACCCTATCAACCCAAGTGATACACCTACACCTATTCCTATAGCACCAGATCTTGAAACTCCAGTCGAAGTATTCCCAAAATTTGGGTCGTCGGTTTCAGTAGGAGTTGAGGTTGGTTTTCTTGTTTTAGAAGGATCATTTTTATCATTTGAGTTGGCATCTGATTTTTTACCAGGGTCTGTTTTGGGGCCCTTTCCATTATCTTTATCTAAATCTTTTTCATCATCTTTGGAAGTAGGGCTTGGTTGAGACTTAGATTCATTTGTTTTAGTTGAATTATCTGTTTCTTTTGAGCTAGAAGTAGGAGTAGGAGTAGCTTTGTCGGGAATGCTTGTCGATGATTTTTCTTTATCGTTGACTAAATAATATTAGATTTCTATCATTATACATATCGATAGTTGCTTACATGAACATCTTCCGTCTGACCAAGCACACGACAGTGGTCCAACGTTAGGAGCTCCTTTACATTTATTTTCATCAGTGTAAAGTTCGCAGCCTTTAAATGAGTTAGAATGATTATAACTGAAAGCGAAATAGTCTATTACTTTGAGGACATTCTGCATAAGATTTAGGCAAGCATTTAAATGCACCACAATATCTACAATTTGAATCTGTCGATGCGCAAGTAAGTGCATCAGTGCTACATTTTACATCTAATAAACTAGGTTAATTCCTTGTCTAACTTTTATATTCTTGAAATACCTCTACTACATCCCTTTCCATCCCAAGAGCATTTGTTTTCACCTCTTGTGTTTCCGCACAAAAACTCAGTTTTCAAATTCTCGCATGCTAAATAAAATCCATTTAGAATAAGTTTGTACAAATCTTGGGCTTAAAAATTACCTTCTGGACAGAAAGGTGATTCTATACAACCATAGTAGTCACAGAATAAGTATCCGGGTCTACAATCGCTTTGTGATTTTGATATTGCCGAGACATTACCTAAAGGACAAAAAGTTATTATTTGTTCTGAGTGCTTTGCAAATACAATGGTTCGGAAATAGGAAGATAAGATAATGATCTATAATCATAGCTCTTTTTGCTTATATAAAAGTATCCCCATATTCCTCACTCAACTACTATTTACTTACCAAAAAAGAAAGGTAATATTAATAGTATGGAGATGAACTTGAAAACGTTGAATGAATTCTTGGATATCTTTTTACCAGCCAGTAGTTTATTGTTGCTTTCCATAAAATAATTAAGTAATAATAAGTTGGTAAATTAGTTGAATATATTGAGGGGTTATAAGATTAGGTTGATCGTAAATTAAGGGTGCTATGCACCATAAGCTGATAAGTTAATTGGTAATAGAACGTTCGAGTTCTTTTAATCGTATACTAAGTTGTTCGCTAGATGAAACTTGTTTAAGTTGGTAGCTTTAGTAGTTATAACTTTTTTTTGAAAATATTAATTAAAATAGTAGAGAAAATATTTTCATTTTCTTTTGGGTTAATTCAACCAGATCATAATTAATTGAAACCATCCAAGTTCTTCCATTTCTGGCCTTGAAATGATTTAGATCCTTTGATTGGTAGATAATTCTTCCATCTAAAAGTGTTATTCGATACTCTCTATTGATTTGAGCCTCTTTTATTGGCTTAAAAGATTAAATAGAACTTTTTTGGAATTAGAAAATGTATTCCTTCTAACCTAGTATTTCATTAAGTAGCATCCAATCAAGTAGATTTATTATCACAAATCTCTGTCAACTTATTGAGTAGTTCATTTGACTCTTACCAAGTATAAGTGTTGAGGTATGTACATATGAAGACTTTAAAGCCCCAGTTTAAGATAAAAATAACTTGAAATTGGAGGGTTTTGTGGCAATTTAAATTTGAGTAATAACCAATCAAGTAAGCTTTGAAGTCTTTAATTTTAATTTAATTAAGGGCTACAAACTGAAAAAGTTATTTTGTAGTACTGATTTCATATGATGTAGTATTATAAAATTATTATAAACAATAGAATAATATTTTAAAAATGATTGCTTAAGGAATATTATAATAACGAAAAGAATTAAAAAAATTGATTTAATAAAACATTTACTTTAAATGTGGAAAATCAATTATTCCAATTTATTACAGCTATTTTGTATTAAATATAATATAGTAACATAATAATTGATTATGCAAACAACAATGTATTGAATATTTGCACTAGAAAACAATAGTTTTAGTTTAAGCTATGAGTAGTAAGTACAATATTAGATATCAATTGTATATTAAACATTACTATTAATAATAAAAAGAATGTTCTGACTATTCTAGCCAATCAGATTTAGACCTGGCTTTTATTTTGGATTTAAGAATATTTCTATTGTAACTCTACTGTGACTTAATTTGTGGGGATTTTTAGAGCTAATCGATTGCTTGTTTGGTTTTTTTAAATGTGGATTTTAGCTTTTAGATGGATTTTAACAAATATCCTTGTTAAATGAACAGTTAGCTAGGTCGCAATCGGGTTACAGCAGTAGTATGATAATATCCGTGTAAAATATATATTTAGCAGCAGCTATTAATAAAACAACTAAAAATAAATTGATTTAATAGTTAAGTAGGTTTGAAAACTTGATTAAAACTAACAATAAAATTTACCAATCTACTTTTTTTGTCCTTTTTTTGTATAGTATAATTTTTGAACCTTTTTAAATACCAAATGAAAAAATATTACCATGCAGTAATTTTAAAACTAGACAAAAAAGCAACTAGTTTTATAGCACTTTGTGCTTAATTTGCAACTTACTAAAAATCTAAACTGGATAAAAATTGAACCAAGCTTTTAAATTAACCCAGCTAAACATAATAGTAGTTCAGAATGTATAAGCAGTAAAATAATACTAAATGTTTTTTGTTTATGTTTATTATTTTTTAATTTACATTGCACAAAAAATTAAAAAATTATAGAAGTGGTAGTTAAAAGAACCGTGAGGATAAGATTAAATTTTTTATTTTATTTTTTTAAATAATCAATCAGCTTATTTAATTAAAGATGTTATATGGGGCTGTTTTTTTTGGTTTCATTATTTTTCTATTTTTAAGCGCTATTTGAGTGGAAAGATTGTAGCAAAATTCTTGAACAAAAAAACACATCCCCATATTAAAGTTTTAATTTAAAATAGCTAATATAACTATATTTTTATTATACATTATTTTAAAATTTGGGAATGTTTTTTTTGACTTCATTATTTTTTTCCATTTTTTAAGTACTATTTAAAGCGGAAAAATTGTTAGTAAAATTCTTAAACACAAAAATACATCCCCATTTATTAAATCAACAAATTGTAATAAATAATAGCAAGTTAACAAAAAATCATAATAAAAGTTTTAAAGTTATCTATTTATAAATTAATATTAAATTACACCTTAAAAAACACTTTAATATAAAATATATATTTAATAATACAAAATTCAATGTTTAGTAATCAAAGTTAAAAGCTGCTTTAGCTTAATCAACTGGCTATAAACTAACAAATGGGGGTGTCTTCTTTGGCTTCATTACTTTTTCCATCTTTTAAGCACTATTTGAACGGAAAATTTGTTAGCAAAACCCTTAAACACAAAAGTAAATCCCCATTTTATATTAAAAAGTTTTTTTATATTTCGTATTAAAGTATTATAGACAAAAAATATGGCAGTAGTTATAATTTTTTATTATAATTACTAAATATAGTTACAAAAATAAAAAATAAAAAAATAAAATTTTACCTATTGATTATTAAATGGTACTTCAATAATGTGATAACATTACAGTATTTAAAATAGTTTATTAGTTTGTTACTGTTATCGTTATTTTTAAAAAATGCTCAAATTTATATTTTCTATATTAAATAAATAGTCAATATTGATTAAGTTATTATATTAAATTAAAACAAAAAATTTGTTTAAAAAAATCCAAAAATTAAAAGCAGATTTATGTCTTATAATATGAGAATGTATTTTTTTGTCTAAGGATTTTGCTAACAAATTTCCCGCCCAAATAGCTCTCAAAAGATGGAAAAAGTAATGAAACCAAAAAAATATACTCATATATTTATATTCTAGTAGCTTTTTAATATGATAGCTTATACACTCTAAAATACCGCTTTGTCAGCTCCATGATTGATTATAGCACAATAATCACTCAAGTTGTTGTGTTCTCGAGTTTGGAGACAATCAACCTCATACTCTTGTTTTGATTTGCTATGATAATTTCTAGCTGCATTCCAAAGAATACTATCTTCTTGTTTTGATGTTTGTACTTGTCGGAGTATAAAAGGGATTCTAGAACATGGGGATGTATTTTTTTGTTTAAGAATTTTACTACAACCTTTCCACTTAAATAGTGCTTAAAAAATGGAAAAATAATGAAACCAAAAAAAACAGTCCCACATAGTAACTCAAGGTTTTTTGACTGAATTATTTCTTGATGTCTTGTACATTTAGTAAAGTCATTAAACCTTTCTGATAGTATTTTATATAGATCTTATATTAGTACTATCTACTCTATTTGTCTCACATAGTCTATAGCCTATTAGATGCTATTCTTCATAATTTAAGTCTACCTTACTCAGATAAAGTAAAATCATTCGGCTTATAGTTAGTCAACCAATCAAGAATTGTTTTTGACTCCAACCACTGAGTACCAGATTTCACAATGTTAACTTCTTAAAAAATATAATAATATAATATATATTATATATTTGATAGCTATTTATTAGAATAATGTTCTATTATTAATTATAGTAATTTTTAAATTATAATTAAAAAAATATTTGAAAAAAAACTAATAAAAAAAATTAATAAAAAATCAAGTATTTAATTAAATACTGCTATGTTTGTAAATTATAAATTATAAATTATAACAAAAAGACTAAATGTACTTGCTATTAAGCAATATAATTCTATTTATTTTATTTATTTTTGTTTTTCAAAACATTTTGTTTAATTAAATATATATTTTTGATTAATTTTATGCTAATTAAATTTAAATGTTTTCAAAAGATTATATTTAAAAGATTAATTTAGTTAAAATAGTATACAAGAAATATATGTTTGTGGTACTAAAATAAAATATATAGAATGTTAATATTAAATTTATTATACTTTAGTTGAATTGAAATAGTATTGTCATTTGATTTTAACTTAGAGCGTATTATAAAAAATCACTTAAGTGAAGGAATTTCAGTGGTCTAAGCTACACTCAGCCAAAAACAAGGGCGGATATAAAGCACTAGTTAAATGGCCCTTGTTTCCACCTATTTTAATCAAGTTATTTTATCAAATAAAACACTTAAAAGTCATATAGCCCTTTCAAAAATATGAAAAGTACTCAAAACGAGCATAATTGAAATATAACTTATAACTTTTGAATATGGTTTCATTTTCAGATAAAAGTAAACAGAAATTAAATAAGTTTCAAATTGATTTCGTTTTCATATTTATCCAACTATAACATCAATTTCATTTAGAGTATCCTTCTATTAAGGCTTTAGCTAATCTAAAAATTTCAACTTAGTTTTTTAAAATAATTCAGAATAATGCCAAGAATAGAAGTTAAATTTAAATTTAAATTTAAATTTAAAGTGACATGTTATTAGTCATTGTTTCTTATTTATATTCCCTACACTATAAAAATCATCTATTGTGTTCTCAACTTGATCGAAAATAATAAAAAATAAGATGTCTTTCGCTATTAAAAAAGTAGGTCCATCAGGCTTACAAGATGCTTTAAAAGTACGTATCAATGTATTTGTTGATGAGCAAGGGGTTGAGCCTGAATTAGAATTAGACAAGTACGATTATACTTTTTTATTTCTGTTTGATTTTGATTATTCAATTAGCTAATATTCACTCTTTTTTTATAGTTATGATAAAACTGCCCTTCATTGGATAGCCTATACAGAAGCCAATGAACCTGTTGGTGTGGTTCGATTAGTCATTATTGAATCTGAACTTTTTGGCCAAATTGGTCGTCAAGGTAAACTTGGTCGATTAGCAGTTATAAAATCTTATCGTGGAATGGGATTAGCTAAAAAACTAGTATTGGAATTAGAAAATAGTCTAACTGAAGAGAAAGTGGATAATATAATTTTACATTCCCAACATGATAAACAAGGGTTTTATGAACGTTTAGGATATATTAGAACTTATCCCGAAGAGGAACCATTCATGGAGGATGGAATATTACATGTTAAAATGCATAAGAAGATGGAGTAGAGATTTTTAGATATAATAAAAGTAAAGTATTTTTTGTAATTCAAAGCTAATTTAATTCGTAAATGAATTATTAATATTTATTAACAAAAATCAACATTAAGTTTTATTATATAAAAAAAAGAGTTAGAGCTTAGGAGGGTTTGTTGAATTTTTAGCAGTTGCTAATTTCGTGTTATTCCACCCATTTTTACCCACTAATTCAGCTAATCGAAGAACTCTTGAAGATACTAAAATAGTAACGTTAAATGTCATTTAAATTGTTTAATTAAAATTTAAATTACCAGTTTGATTATCTCTTCTATTTTTACCTTCTCTTCTAAATTTGCCAATAGTATCTACTAACTGCCATAACTTTGAATTACTTAAATCCTCTTGATTATTATTTAAATACTCTTGATTAACATAAACAAAATTGTTTTTTTTCATTAAAACTTCATTTTCTACTAAAAATTTGAAACCATTATTAATAGTTTCTTTATTAATAGCTTCTAAATAACTTAAATCTCCTTCATAATATAATGTTTTTCCTAATTGTTGAATTTTATTTTTAAATTCATTTTCTTCAATATATGAAATGGATGTATTGGTTGAATTTTGATTGGATAGAATTGTAAATACACTTACAGTACTTAACCAATAACTTTCTACAAATGGCCATATTAAAAAACAATAAAAATCATAGTTTTCTCGTCCACTATTACGTTCATTATCACTTAATTCTACATTTTCTCCATCAAAATTTATTACTTTAGATTTCTAATTAAAATAAATAAAATTTATGTTATTATTATTATTTAAATGGATTTACCTCTAAGAAATCAATAGTAGATAACAAATTATCTTTAATATTACCAGGAGGATAAACAAATTCCCATTTTAACAGTTTTGATAAAAAGATACAATCTTGCAATAATTTATCAAATGGTATTCTCTGATCTAATTTAGAGCCTCCTTTTTTAATAATGGTATACATTGCTACTGATACTATTGCTTCAGATATAAATATATGTATCACCTAAATAAAATAATAATATAAAATAATAGTGTTAACATATTATTATGTAATATTGTATTATTTAAATTTACTTGATTTCTATAAAAACTTAATTCAAATCGATTAATTGCAAAGTATACTGGTTCAACTAATCCGACTCGAGTACCAATTAAATCTTTAATGATTTTAATTGCTCTAATAAAAATGTAATATTAATATAAATAAAATACAAGTATTAACATATAATATTAGTATAACATTAATGTTACTTACTTTAAAACTACATCATCTAATTTCATATCACCAAAATGAGCTACTCTACCACCTTTTAATAAAATATGAGTAATCAACCATTCTACTCGACGAATTAATTCAATAAAACCAACACCTCTACCACGTAGCGTTAATAAAACAGTACCAACTAAAGCAGTTGGCATAACAACAGAAGTATTATTGATATCCGACATAACTCTAATAAAAATAAAAATAAAACATATTGACATATTAATATTGATTATATTATTATATTATTATATTTACAATATTAAATAATAATAATTTACCTATATCCTAAAGCTCTTAATATAATTTTATTATCGATAACTGGATTATCATCTTTTCTTTTTACCATTTCGATGTCTATAAATTCTTTTAAAAAGAAAGGATCTGAAAACCTTATATCAACTCTTCCCCATTTTAATTGAATTATATTAGATGAACTTAAGATTCCCATTAAAGATTCCTTTTCTTTAGGGATACCTAGTAATTCATTTACATATGAAGATGTTTCAATTACCTAATTAAAATTAAATATTAATATTAATAAAATTAAAATTATACTATTATATAATATTGATTTAAATATTACCCTATCATAACCGATACTAATTGGTAATATTAAACAATCCTTATATTTTTGATTTAATAAACCATCCAATATAATATTTAGTATACCAAATTTAGGATTTAATAACTTTCCTGTACGTGATCTTGTACCTTCAATAAATACTTCCATATTATGACCTTTAGCTAATACTTCCTAAAAAAATATTGTTAATAAAGCTGATTTTTATTCTTATTATTAATATTAAATTATCAGATAAATAAATAAATAAGTAATTCTTACATGAATATATTCTGTTGCTACTAATCCATATAATTTATCATCTGTCCATGATCTTCGAATGTAAAAAGCACCACCACGTCGTAATATAGTACCAATAACTGGTAAATCTAAATTATCGCCTGCAGCAATATAAGGTACTGCTAAACCTAAGCGTACAAAGATATAAGAGATAACTAAATAATCGATATGGGATTTATGACAGGGTAATACAATTATGGGTATCTTTTTTTCGGCAGCAGTAATGGCTACTTGTCGGATCTAATGAAATTAATAATAATTATTTAATATTTAATATTTGATATTGTCTATTAATAAAGCAACACCTTTTGGAATTGAGCTTCATTAATATAAACGCCTTGATGATACATTCGAGTAAATACTAAATTTAAAACATAGGATAAAGCTCTAAATAAAAAAGCCCATTATTAATATTAGTTAAATATTAACTCATTCATTCAATCAACTCTCCCTACACTTACTTTAAATTAAAACTGGTCATATCAGCACACATTTTATTTAAAATTGTCATAACTTTATTATTTAATAAATCTTTTATTACTTTTTTTCGTTTTACTCCATCTTTTATTTTTAATAGTTGTTGAATTTTACCACTTTTAATATATTTTTTATCAATTTCTTCTCCGTTTTCAATTTTTAATACCATTTCCATAACTACTTGTTGAACTATACAATTATTGTATTAGTTTACATTTGTTATTTATTTATATATTAATAGTTTACCATTCTCATTATTCAATACTTGTTTTTTGATTTCTTCTGTACTACCTGGTACAAACAATTTACTTCCTATATAATTATCATAACTACGCCATCCCTAAAAATAGGACAATATTTTTCAGTTACACATATGATACATCTTTTTTATCATAAATTTTATCATACCTTCCCTTGATAAAAAGCACTCGTTTCTTCACTTAATTTTTTAACATAACCAATAGGATCTTGTCGAAAACGGCCTAGGTCTTTAATACTAATAAAAATTGATTGAAATTAATTACATATGCTATTTTAAACACTTCAATTCTATTGACTTACTTCATATTCTCATACACTTCCCCATCTTCAACTATTTGTATATTTTGAAATTAATATCCATTTTCAATTAATAATAATTAATTTTTAATTCTTACCTTTTTCATTTTCTTTATAAGTATCAGTTACAAGTTCATTTTGTTCTTTAGTTTGTTGTTCAGCTGGATAAATTGAGTTAGTTTAAAACACCAACGAAACAATAATTTTTATCAATTATACCTTTCGCTTTTGCTACCACTACTTCTGCAATTAAATCATCTATATTAAAAGCAATTAGTTTTGATCCTTCTTCTTTTGACAATCGATTTCAAATATTCTAAAAATACTTACTATCTGCCATTTCTGCCATTGCTGTTTATATTGTTATTTATTATTAATATTTTTATTATTATCCTTTTATTTTATTTGAAAATTAAAAATTCAATTAAAAAATTCAGTTTTTATAACTAAATTTATTCATTTATTTGATCGCTTAAATTGAAATTTTTCTATTTCTCTGTTTCACTTAGTGCCATTTATTTTGGTTTATTTTATTGAATTTTCCACTTACTTTTCTCCCCTAAAATTAACTAGCAATTATCAAACATTCATAAAAGGCACATGTCTCTTGATTAGCCAATTAAATTTTTTGATGACATGGCAAATTTATTTAAAGTGACTATAAATGTATATTCCAGATTCTAAATTAGTCCATTTTGTTGATTAAATTCTCCTAACTTTAAAATAATGTGCATTTGATTTTTAATTATAAAGTAAGGGAGAGAATTCTAACAAATTTAAATAGTGAGTTTAAGGTCTTTTTAGTAATAAATGTATTAATAACATCAAGTACATTAAATTTTAATATCCATTGTATAGTGCTTGCTATTGTACTAAATATAATTTCTTTTCAAAAGTAATTTATGAAGTGTTTTTTTTCTTCTATTTTTTATCTATCATAGTAAAAATAATTGCTAATAATGAAACAAAAAAGGTATCACTATATGGGGATGATTTTTTTCATTTCATTACTTTTTCCACCTTTTAAGCGCTATTTGAGCGGAAAATTTATTAGTAAAATTCTTAAACGTAAAAATACATCCCCATATCTAGATTGAAGATAATACTAATATATAAATCGACAAAGAAATCCTTATCATGGACTTTCGAAACATTTTGATTTTATAATTTAAGTTCTAGTAATCCAAAAACGCTCAATAAGAAAGTATGATCATTACTTAAAAAGCTAAACCCGTTTATTTATTTAAAAACTAACACCATAAAAAAGCTATATTATAGTATAACAAATATTGTTTTATTTTTACTTAAATTCCCTCTTCCAACTTCTTAGCCACCAATTCAGCGTCCTGTGTACTATTAAAATAAACCCAAAAACTTAAGTTTGTCTTAAACAAAATTCGATTATTTTCTTTTTCGATTATTGATTCCTTATTCACTACTGTATCGATTTCTTCTCTATTCCCGCCTTCCACGATAAATTTCAACTTATATTCTTTTTTCTTTGGATAATAAACCAGTTTTACTATACCTACTCCCATTGGAGATATACTTTCATTTTCTTTAGTTAATACTTTACTACGTGATTCAAGGATAATTTTTTCTTCTTCATTGGAAAGTCCTTGATTAATAGATTTTCGATTATCTTCTTTAATCTCATCTGTCTTTTTCTCATCTGAATTTTTATTCTCTATAACCAATTCAAAAGCCTTCATAATACTTTGATTATCTTCCGGCTTATTAAACATAGCAGCAAAAGAAGATAATTCACCCTTTAAATTAATTGCTCTAAATTTAAATCTTTTAGCTTCTTTACCTTCAATGGAATTTGGAAGTACATAAGAATTCAATAATAAGCTTCCTGATCCTTCAGAACGACAGATAACTCGATACTTCCCAGTCTTAGTATTATGATTCACCTTAATAATACCAACTCCTAGTGGATCATAACTTTTGTTTTCTTTATTAAATTGAAGAAGTTTGGTACGTGCTTCACATAGACTGGTTTCTTCTTCTTCTCCTTTACCAGTTTTTATTAATTCATCATTTGTTCTTTCCCCTTTAAATCCTTCTTCTAATTCTTCATTATCTTCTTCGGCTTCTTTGGATGGATCTACGATTGGAGTAGTTGTTGGTGCACTCGATTGGGAGGTAGAAATACTAGTTGTAAATGATGTTGGAGCTTTAATCTCTTGTTGAATTGGATTAGCACCAATTAAAGACCCAGTAGATGGTATTTTAGGTTGAAACATAGAACTTCCACTTGAAAATAGATTGGAAGTTTTGTTCTCTTGTTGAGTTGGATTAGCACCAAATGTAAATGCAGTTGAACTTGAAGAGGTAGCAGATGGCCAATTTGCTGCTTTATTTCCAATTGAGAATAAGTTATTATTTGTCGAAGTTCCAGGAAAACTAAATGATTGTTTTTTTGATACATCTGTGTCAGCAGCGCCTTTACTTGCTTCTTGTGTATTTAAACCAAAAGAACCAGCTTGTGATACCTCCTTAGTAGTTTCAATCTTAGGTGCAAAGGTAGATGCCACAGACCCAAAGGAAGCAGATTGGGGTGGATTTTTGGCTGTTTCGGTCTTAGGCGCAAACATAGAAGATGTCGAGCCAAAAGAGGTAGATTGGGTACATTTTTAGTAGTTTCTTGTATACTTGAACTAAAAATATTAGAATGAGGTACTACTTTAGGGGTTTCAACCTTAGCTCCGAATATAGATGAAGTTGAACCAAAGGGAGCAAATTTAGAAGCGCTTTTGTCTGCCTCATTCTTAGCTCCAAATATGGATGCTGTTGATCCAAAAGGAGCAAATGTAGGAGCAGTTTTAGCAGCTTCATCCTTAGGTGAGAAAGTAGATGAGGTTGAACCAAAAATACCAGATTGAGGTGCTTTTTTAATAACTTCTTGTGTATTTGAGCTTGAAGTTGAACCAGAGAGGTTAGATTGAGGCGCTTCTTTAGAAATTCCTGCTTTAGCTCCGAATATAGATGAAGTTGATTCAAAAGGTACAGGTGTAGGGGCACTTTTGTTTTCTTCAGTCTCAAGTGTCTGTTTAGATGATAAGCCAAAGGAAGTAGGCATGAATCCTACTTTAGAGGCTTCTTGTATGTTTGAACCAATAGTAGCAGTGTGGACTTCACCTTTAGCTGCCTCAGGCTTAGGTGAAAAGATGGATGAAGTTGATCCAAAAGGAGCAAATAAACGCTTATTCTCAGCAATTTCAGTCTTAGGACCAAAGGCGAATGAATCTGAAACGTCATTTTGTTTTGGATTAGATTCCTTTACATCTAATGGTACATTTTTTGGGGGGAGAACTCCAAAAAGTAAAGGCGGTTCCTGTGGCGCACCGCTAATGACTTTGTTTCCTAAGGAAGCAAACGGATTCGGCATATTATCCAATCTGGAAGTTCTTTGAGTATTAACCGAAGAATCTTTCTGTGAAGTTGAGCCAAAAGTTGAAGCTTGTGAGGTGAGATTAGATTCATTCACTTTACTCGAAAATTGGTTAGAACCAAATGAAAAGGACTTTGATTCCACAGTATTAAATTTAGAAGATAAATTACTAGTTGAAGAGGCAAATAAAGTTAAAGCTTTGGTATCATTCGTTTCAGAACCCGATTCAGGTTGAGGTGAAATCTCTTCAACTTCTCCTTCATCATCGTTATCAGCATTAGAATCTCTTTCAAGCTCTTCGTCATCATCTTCGTCATCATCTTCTCCATTATACTCTTCATCATCATCATCATTTTCTGAGTCATCCTTTTTGTTATCTCCTTCAGTCCTTTCAGCTTGAACATTATTTGTAGAATTGCTTGAATCAGGATTTTTTTCATTATTTAGTGCTGATTCAAAACCTTTATTAACACTATCATTATCTTCCGGCTTATTAAACATAGCAGCAAAAGAAGATAATTCACCCTTTAAATTAATTGCTCTAAATTTAAATCTTTTAGCTTCTTTACCTTCAATGGAATTTGGAAGTACATAAGAATTCAATAATAAGCTTCCTGATCCTTCAGAACGACAGATAACTCGATACTTCCCAGTCTTAGTATTATGATTCACCTTAATAATACCAACTCCTAGTGGATCATAACTTTTATTTTCTTTATTAAACTGGAACAGCTTAGTACGTGCTTCACATAGACTGGTTTCTTCTTCTTCTCCTTTACCAGTTTTTATTAATTCATCATTTGTTCTTTCCCCTTTAAATCCTTCTTCTAATTCTTCATTATCAGATTCATTCTGTACATTATCTTTAGAACCTATCTCATTTGAAATGCTGTTTCCACTTTCTGGCTTAGATGTTTGGATCAAAGGTTTATTTTGAAAAATATTAGAGCTGAAAGAAAATGGGTTTTGGGTTGAAATTGACTTAACTGGTTCTAATGTATTACTTGAAGTAAAGTTATTTGCTGCAATTGGATTAGAGCCAAATTGAAAAGTGGTTGTAGATTTCGAAGTACCATCATTTGTTGATGCAGTGCCAAGTAAAGCTGAAGTACTTGATGGTAGTGGTTTTGATTCTATAGGAGGAAGTGAACCAAATGTAAATGCCTTTGAAGAGCTTTGGCTTTGACTTACAGTAGAACTATTTGAAGCATCTGCCTGTGGTAAGCTTGGTTTTACAGTGGATAGCGAACCGAATGTAAATGTTTTTGAAGGAGCTTGAGTTTGGCTTACAAGAAAATTCTTTGAAGCATCTGGTACTGATAGATTTGATTGTGTAGTAGGAAGTGAACCAAATGTAAATGCTTTTGGAGGAGGTTGGTTTTGATTTATAGTAGGATTGTGGGGCCCTGAACTACTTCCAAATTTGGGTCCTATTGATGATACATCATTATCTTTACTACTAGTTGTGTTTATATTTACAGCTGAATCTTTAGCGCTCCCAAATTTTATAGAAGGATTAACTTTATTAATCTCCTTTGAACTTGGCATTGTATTAATGGCTTGTCTAGAAGCTTCCATTTTTTCCTTTTCATTCCTTTCTGCTTCCAAATATACACTTTCCATCATTTGGTTTATAATTAAATAAGTCCTTAAATTATCTTTTAGCTTTAATGGTCTTTTTGTGTCTTTTAAGTTTTCTTTAATAACTAATTCAAATGCTTTTGCTAATGCTGTTCTATAAATCTCTCTTTTAGTATCTACAGTAAATTTTGATGTCTTTAAACCCTGTAGCCAGTACTTCACTTAAAGGTGGGTCTTTAATCTCAATGGAAGTAAGGTTAGCAGTTGATTTTTGGCTTTGGGTATTTACCTTGGCAGCTCCACTTTGATTGATCTTATTATCTATTTGATGTCCAAAAAGGTTTCCTATTTTAAATATTTAATTTGTTTTCAAATTATATACAATAAATTTACCTTTTGTCTCAAATAAACTTGGACCACTTTCACTTTGGTTAACCTTTTGAGAACTTTCCACAGCCTTAACAGGTGCCCTCAAAAATTGGTTGGTTCACGATTCTTTTGTTATTAAAATCACTGTCTTCATCATCTTCTGCACCTCGTTTCTTTTTCATTGAACTAATTGATGTTGCTGAAGGTAAAGGTCCAGCTTTATTATTTGAACCAAAAAGAGGTGGGAGTCCGCCTGAATCTGTGCTTATAGGTAAGTTAAAAAGTCCACTCTTAGATTTATCAATTATATTTGTAGATGAGTTAAAGATATTATCCTTAGGTTTTTCAATCGTATTTGAACCAAATAAACCTTGTGGTGGTTTAGTAAAGGAACTTAAGCTTGAAGTGGCTTGTGATTTATCTGAAGTTATTTGGGAAAGATTATTGGATTCTCCAAATTTAATTCCTGGAGAATTTTTAGATATCAAATCACTTTTAGCTGTTTTTTCGCCTCCGAATATATTTGGTTTTTCACCAGCTGCTTTAAATCCTGTTGTTGATCCAAAACCAAAACCAGTTGTTTTTACATCGTTTGGTTTATCATTATTTGGCGTATTGGTTATAGAAGCTCCACCTTTCGCTTCAAATAAACTCGAGGGTTTAATTCCGCCAAAACCTAACATTATTTTAAAAAAATTACTTAATAAAAGTAGAACTTACTTGAGCCAAAGGTGGTGCTTGAAGGTGCAAAACTTGGGCTCCCTTTTTCTATATTACTAACGGTTCTAGGCGGAAAACCTGGCCTAGCAGTATTTTGCACATTAAAGTTACCGAATTGTGGAATTTTGCTAGGATCTCCAAAACTTGGAACTATGGGATTAGGCTGTGGAGCTGGTGGAAAGCTTATACTACTAGGCGAGTTCTCTGAGCTATGCCTATCAAAGCTTTCAGCCTTTGGTATAATAATGTTTGTACTTTGTACGCCAGGTTGGTATCTCTTTTTTGCAGCTTTAAATATTCCAGATGTCGACTGGCCACTAGAATATTCTTAGTTTGGTTAGGATAAAAATAATTATGCTACCTATTTTGATTTGGCGGCCCAGATCCTTGATTTGGATTGTTCATTTCTATTGAAATAGTCTATGTAAAAAGAGTAGTTAAAAAAGAACTATAAAAAGAATTCTGATTTTTTAAGTGGTGACCAGAATGTAAGCTAATATAATAAAATTAAGTTGAATTTTGATTGGTGGATAGAGAAAAAAGATTGTTAAAAAGTAAAAACAATTTTCAAAAAAACACGGATTTCAAATGTACAATAATCCACGTTATTAAAGTAGCCATAACATATAATAAAATAGAACTTGCCATAACGAAATATTTAGCTCCAGTTAATTAATTTTTTGATTTTTCCTTCATCGTGAGTGACCCTAAAATTCAACTGGCTGGAATCAAACGATTTGTTATGACAAATTCTACTTTATTATATACTGGTGTCATTTTAATAACACGTATTATTGTAAAAGAAATATTGAATGACTGCCTATCACTACCTTAGAAATAGATCATTTATCCTTAAAATGTGGAATTAGACTTTTCATTTTTGACTATTTTTCTATTTTTAAAGCTTAAATACCAAATATATTATAGTTAATTCAATAAGTAATAAAAACATGAATGCTTTTAAAATGTTTGAATATTTTTTAGTTGTTTAAGTTCAAAAAATTAGCAATATGATAAAAAAACATCTCATATCTTTTTGTGTTTAAATAAGATAAAAATAAACATTTCATTCAAATTAGAATTTAAAGTTGTATTATTTATTAAGTTTTATTGGAGGTTATAATATTGAAACATGAATTAAACATAATAACAAACTTAATAATTCAGAAATTAATAAAAATAAAATAAACCAGTTTAATCTAAATTAAATTAAATTAAATTAAATTAAATTAAATGTAACATTATTTTATTAAATATAGTCATTTATTTATATAAATAAACATTTTTGAATACAATATTAGCGAAAGTTTTAATACATAAATAAATATTCTTATAAAACTTTATTAAAGAATACTTACTATTAACTGCTTTATAACTAATATTGTAAATTTATTATTAAACAAATGAATAAATTGTTTTAATATTATAATTATATCATTAGTATATTATTAAGTTAATAAATAGGGATGTATTTTTGTATTTAAGAATTTTACTAACAATTTTTCCACTCAAATAGTGCTTAAAGATGGAAAAAGTAATGAAGTCAAAAAAACATCTCCGAATAGTTAGATGGGAGGGAGTGGTTAGTTTTAAAACTATAACTAGCTTTTTTATATAATACAACTAATATAATAATAATCTCCACTTATTATAACTACTTGCTCTTTAACTATTCATTAACTCACCTATCGATAGTTTAAATAGTATTAGTATTTAATAAGTTATTTCCATTACTTATAAATTATTTACTTAATAAATATTAAAACTTTTAAAATTTATTATTATTATTGTAAAACAAGCTAAAATTAAAAAAATTAATCTATCAGGTACTAGATAATGATATGGGGGTGTTTTTTTTATTTCATTACCTTTTCTATCTTTTAAGTGCTATTTGAATAGAAAGATTGTTAGTAAAATTCTTAAACAGAAAAATCCATCCTCATTTTACTATTATTATTTATTTTTAAATAATCATAATGATTTCTATTAATATTAAATCTAGAATTTTTATATTTATCAAAAAAATATACTGAAACTATAACTAATAATAATGCTATTTGTTAGTTTGTTTTTTTCTTTCAAAACATTAATTATATATATTATTTAATTAAAATTATTATTATGAAATGCTATGAACATTGGGTTATTATAAATAGCTACTAAAATTATTATAATGAACTATAATGTTTACATAATATATTTCTCCTTATTGTACTAAGATTTTAAAGTTCATTTTATTTTTATTCTAATAAAAAAATTGATTATTTAAAAAGAATAAGATAATTAAGTTTTTTGAGTTAAACCTTTATTTTTTAGTTTTTTCAAATTTAGCTAATCACATGTCAAGGAGGAAATTTAAAAACTTTAAACTTGAGTTAATTAAGTAAACTCTGAAATAATTTGAACATTCCTATACAATTTACATTTAATAAAACTGGAAAACATTGAGCCTTTGACTTAAATTGACTTATATACCAGTCATATTAGTACAGAAACATAAATAAAGTCATTGAATATAAAATTGATATAAAAAGAGCATTAGTTTTAAAACTTAAATATTTTTTCTGGATAACATAAATGAAGATAAATTACCAGACTATTCCGAGTATTATAATGGCATTACGTTAGCAAAATATTGTTCAGCAGTAAAAAAACAAGCCTTATATTACTGTTGCTTTTTCATTTCTATTTGGAATGTGTAAATCGAGATGGTCGATCAAAAAAACACCTTGTACATTGACGTAGTATAAAGTACACCAGAGAATGTTTAAAATTAAAATGTATGCTGAAAATGATAAAAAGTTATTAATAGAAAATGAGACTTAGTCTCAAATTTTAGCTGAAGTTTGTACAAAGAAAGGGCTCATTTATGATTTGACTATCTGTGAATCAAATGGTAAAAAATATAAGATTGTAGAACAGAAAAAAATGGGGATAAAAGGGTTAAAGGTTGAAAAATGTTTGATTATCAAAGTTCAAATTAGTGATGACTTGATGTACTTTGACTTATAGTTACGATAGTATTTTAGCTGAGTTGGAGTTTGATACTAAATCATTGATGAGTAAAATTAAAAATTTTATTATCTGTTTTTGTTGATTTGTCTCTATATAATAGCATGGCATTCATTAAAAGATTTGAATTAAAGCTAACTACAAGGTGATCGAGTTAAATCTTAAAGTTAAATAAATTCAATGTTTATTATACTTAGCTGTTTAGCAAGTCTTTAATAATGAATTAATTAGGAAATTTTATATTTTATTTACAAAAATAATTACTCCAACTTTTGATAAACTAATTCGGAAATGTCCGTTAAAATTGCAAATTTGTCCATAATCCAATTAGATGTATGTGAGTGATCTTACAGTAACCTTTTATTGGATACTTCCTATTTTTTAAAATTTATAAAAGTGGCTAAAAAAAGTGGATAAAAGAAATCATCTCAATTAAGTTGCTAATTAACTGGTAAGGTAACTATCATGTCACGTATCCCATTGTCAAGTCAAAGTAGGAAAAAGGAAACAAAGCCTATGACACAAGCAAATGGTCATAGAAGAATTAGTAGCAATCCTCATACTAATCCAGCTTCACCACCATATATATCAAGGCTACCTCAAGCCTCGCGTAATAGTTTAAACTTAAACAATTTACAATACCCTCTTACATCTTATCCTTCTCAATCAGGTTCTCCAGAAATTAAATCTGTACGTCCTATATATAATAAAAGGGCATCCCTACCACCTCCAACTAATGTTTCTCCTCAAGTTCATTCAACGTTTTCATCATTATCCTCAAGTTCACTTAACGTGAAAGGAAATTTAAGAAGGATCCCAATTGGAACAAGGGTTTACACTTTAGTTGGAAATTATAAAGGTACTTTAAGGTATTTAGGACCAACACGATTTAAAGAAGGCATATGGGCTGGCATTGAATTAGATTCTATTGGTAGTGGAAAAAACAATGGAAGTATTGATGGGTAACTACTTTTTCATAAATTTAATTTTGTATTTACAAACAATTTTAGAGTTACTTATTTTACTTGCCCAGAGAATAGTGGTATATTCATTGATTATCGAAAGATTGCACCTTTAGTTGAAACATCCAATTTGGGTCCATTGATAGAAAACAATTATGAACCAAAGGATCCAACTTCACTTAGTCAAAAACTTTGCAACCTTGAAAACCCTGACCTTTCTCCAATTAATAAAAAAGAGCCAGGCCATACTAAAAATTTAAGTCGAACTGACTCCCTTAACTCTTCGCTTTCAAATGAAACTCCAATTGATGCTAATGGAACTAGCTCTGACCACACGGTAATTAATTAGCCAAAATTTTGTATTACATTTTTAATCAAGTATGGTTAGGTGAATAACTTAAGATCGAAGCTGACATTAGTACAAAAACAAAATAACTTATTAGCGTTGAAATTAAAAAGAGACAGGCTAATTTAGAAGTAGTACAATTCATCAAAAAAGAGTTTATAGAAAAAGCTAGAGAAAAGGCACAATCAACTCAAAGTCCAACTAAATCTGGTCAACTAAACCATGCTACACTTTTTAAAATCAATATCCGAAAAAGATAACAAAATTTTACAGCTCACTCAAAAGTTACAAAAGAATGAGATAGATTTAGATATTATAAATAAGGAATTAGAAGGTTACAAACTTAAACGGCCCTAGAAAACCTGAGGATGCGAAGGAACTTGAGAATT
>JASVEC010000072.1:0-99323 GCA_030770535.1 Batkoa obscura
AAAAATCATAGGTTGTTTTTAATTCAAAATGATAATAAGAAACAAAATTTTAGTATTAGGCAGAGAGCAATTAAGAAAATGGGGATTTATAGAACGTAATCAATTAAATAATAATAATAAAGATATCCAAACTAAAACATAAACCATTTCACCAAGATTTAGCATCTGAGTTAGGGCATAAAGAGGGCTATTATGAGCCAGAATCTGTAGTTCCGTTTGAGTTAAACATAGACTCAATTAAAATAAAATTGAAATTTTATTTGAATACGATCAAAGATGATGATTTTGTAAATAAAGACTATCGATTTTTTAAACTTTACAGTAATACTTTTGTGGGCCTTTTTTATACGTTTAGACCTGGAGAAGAAGTAAGTTTTTGATTTACAATGAAATAGAGTTAACGATATTGATTTTTAGGAAATGACTAAAAATGATTTGGAAAAAATATTAGCAGTTTTACCAAGGGATGATGTCAAATTGAGATTTTGTATTTTATTAAATGATAATAAAGATTGCGATGAAATGGAATTGAATAAATTAATTTATTGGTGTAATCAAAACCTATTTGAGTTTATTGATTTAACCCAAAGTTCTAGAGGTATTTTGTTTTTACTTCAATTGATTTACTTTTATATATGATATATAGGTCAAGACGAAGGCGTTGAACGTATCATTGAAGTGTTATATTCTCAGAATTGGAAGGGCTTAATCAAATTAGGTATAATTAAGTCAAAGTTTATTTGAATTTTGATATTTATATTTGTAGCAAAAGAACTTGATAAAATTGAAGATAAAATAGGTATTGTTTTTATTCATTTATAAATAAATTAATTTATTTTTAATGTAGTAAGAAACAGAGTTGTAAGTAATTTAGAATGGGATAGTTTAAATCACGAGGATTAAGTAAAGCTAAACACAGTTGGTATGACTTTAATTAATTTAAATATATAAAGAAGATAATAAAATGAAGTATTAATGATAATATTAACATATTCATTATTATGGGCTACCGAATAGCTCTTTAGATATTTGATTTACTTATTTTCCAGTTTGCTTAATTGAATGAAGCTATTGCTATGCTTATTTATTGGTATATTGAATATTAGTGAAATAAACCTCAAAGTAATAATAGGATAGCTGTATATTTTTCATTATTTAAAATTGCTACATGAATTTTATTAATGATAATGGCTGTTTTATATACTAAATAATTTTAATTAATTATTGTGACTTTGCGTCAACTCATTAAACTAAATTTATGCACAAAAACTTCTATAAAGCTTAGACACACGCAAGCTTTGCAAAACAACCACTATTCAAATCTACAACAGCAGTCTAGTTTCTGTGTAATCCACAGCTATTTCTTTGCATGATTATACACAAATCTACCAATATTGCTATAAAAACTACTGTGTATCTATATATCGTATACTTTAATGTTATAGTAAATATTTCACACAATTTTAAGCTTATTTTGACTAAATCAAACCTGTGTTAGTAGCAATTCTATTGAAAATTTAACTTTCATACTAGAGCTATTTAAGTTATGCACAAAATAAATGTAGTTAAAATATAAAACATTATATTTATTGAACAAAAATAAAAATCATAATGTTGATAGTCCAGATCTAGTAAGTACAATAAAATGTGAATTCGTAAAGTTTTTTGATTTTTTTACAAAAAGTACACAAGCAATAATGGATAACCTAGAATATACCAAAACAAAGCAAAGAGTTAATAATAGTACAAACTTTAATGAAGGATCTAATTTAGAAATTAAAATAAATTGCAATAAACATTATTAAATAAATTAAGCCGAGTTTATACATCTTGAATTGAGTTTTGTCTGCTAGTAAACTAAAAATAGTTTAATCATTTGGAACCGTTACTTTATTCAACAAAAGAATAAACTGGGTTTTTGATATAAGAATGAAAAAGAAGAGGTAGAGAGGAAGCATGAAAATTAAATTACTACCGAAAAAAATGTTACAATCTAATAAAAGTTAAAAAATTAATTATAACCTCATAAAGAAGTACTAAATTAACTAAAATATTTTACTACTAGTGCTACCGGCACTTTAAAAAAAACATTAGTTTAGTTTTTTTCAAGTATTAAAGCAACTTTACTGAAATTAAAACTGTATAATATAGTATTTTATATTCATTTAATCCGATAATTTGTTATTCTTTATAGCTATAAATAAATGTAATAATAAAAATATACTTTTTAAAATATAAAAAGGCACAATCCTTTCGGTATTATTAACAATTTGGGTTGATGGGGATAGAAATAATAGTTCATGATTGGCTTTACTTGAAATCATACTATAGGTTAGACTTGAAAATTTATCATTAATAATATTTAATTTATTAAATTAAACAAATTTATTTAGTTTCATAAAATATAAGCTAATTTATGTTTAATTTAGTACTATTTCATTATTTTTAAAAAATCTTTAAATTAGCATAGATTATCAGCTGACCAAAAATAAAGGATGGTGGTCAACCTGAAATTTTCAAAGCTAGATCAAGAATAAACTATATAGAACCGAGAAATTGTAAAGCAAAAAAATGGTGGTTGTTTTGAAGTTGCTGGAATTAGCGGTGGAATTTCTAAATAAATGATTTCCTAATAAGCAATAGTTTATTATTTTAAATGAATAATTTAAGAATCAATGATAACTAAACATAATGTTCCTGCTACTTTCTTTTATTTGAAGTTCATTTTTTGACTGACTGTTACAAGTGTTCCTCACATACAATTAATATTATAATAGTATACGATGTAAGTTTTTAAGAGTACAATTATTTGGTAAACAATGAATTTGAAGATAACCTTAGATTTGGATATTAGATAGAATAATTTAATGATAATTTCACTCACCTAAGAACAGAGCAATAATTAGAAGACTAAAAATAACCGAAAGTGATTGGCCAATTTTTAAAATTCAAATCAAATTATATAAAGGTGTGGGAATCCAATACCCAGTAAAATTAAAACCAAGTCAAAAACTATTTTAATAAGAGTCTAATCATTCATTTATTTAGTAATTTAAAATATCAGTAATAAGTGAATAATAATTTATTATTACTATCATCCCACCTGCTTTGGTATAAATAAAAAAACAAATCCACATTTTTTAGTTGCAACTTTCTTTTTTACTTTTTCTTACTTTTAAATGAGTAATAAAGTATCCCAATATACCACTGCCACTATACATAATAGTAATAATATGGATATGACACTAATAAACAACCCATCGTCTTTAGTAGTTGACACCAGTAATTACAATGCTATGACTTCATCTAACTATCAATTGCCACCCGTTTACTATGATTCAATGAATAGACAAGCTAATTCCAACTATTTATATCATCCTTCCCAGCACAACAATACCGCCATTAACTACACACATAATGCTAGTAATTCTTCTTTATATAGCTATACAGACTCACCAAGCATTAATCCTAATCATTTGGGCGGAAATATTAAAAATTTATCGCTGCCCCCATTGTCATTTAATAATACTAATACTAATCAACATCAACACTACCATTATCAACAGCAATATCATTCAGCACTCAATAACATAAATAACAATAATGTTAATAGCTCTAATCCTAGCTCTAATCCTATCAATACTACTCCAACTGCTATGGCTAATAATGAAGGTGAAGATGATTTATCTGGTACCAATAGCGCTGATGTAGTAACTGAAGATCTTTTTTTTTTAAAATACAAAGACTTGAGCAAGTTGTCTTATATCGAGAACAATCCCAGCGGTATACCGGGTGTTAGAGAAAGAACGCTCATCCCAAAGCTAAGTGTAAAAATCGATCGAGGTTTTTTTATGGCTGAAAACAAGGTGACCTGTTATCGTAGAAATTATTTTCAGTTGACGTGTAATTTACATATGTTTGACCAAGATAATAATGAGGTCGATTTATCTAACAACAATTTCAATAATTTAGTGATTAAAAATAACAATATTAGCCCTACTCCCATCAAAGCTTTTTTCATTGGTTTAACCGCTACTTGTGAAAGTGATAAGCAAGGCATCGATTTAGTGCAACATACCACTAAGCGTGATAAAGGACCAAGGGAAACACCAAAGTTTAAATCAATTACTCCATGTGTAAGTTATGGCTCAACTCTATTACAAAAGAGCGTATTATTTGATCGTTTACAATTTAAAAAAGCAACAGCAAATAATGGTCGTCGTAAAAATCAACATCATTATTTTAATCTCAACTTAGAATTATGGGCTGAATTGGAAGATGGTACCTTAGTACCTATTACCACAAGGCATAGTAATAGTATCGTTGTTCGTGGCCGCTCTCCAGGCCATTACCTTGACGCCGGAGGTTTTTATCCATATAAAAGAGCCACTGCTAAACATGTTATAAGCAAATCAAAATCAAAAGAAAGGAAAATTAGTTTTATCAACCATCACAATAGCATGAAAGTAACTCAAGATAGTGCTGCTGATTATCCATCGAATTCAGTAGCACTGGCACCTGTTAATATGAATTATGATGGCACTGTCAACCAAGCTCCCTTTTATTCATATTATAATTCCCAAGAACAATATGATGCTTATTATACTACTGGTGTGATTACTCCAGTACCAACCGCTTTCCATTCTGCTTTACCTACTGCAAAAAATTCACCAACGGATGAGTATAACTCGATTGACCCAAATTTGCATTTTGATTCAAATTTGCAATACCAATTTAATCATTTCTGATCTAAGTTATCATTAATAATGATTCGCTTTTAGATTAATTAATTGTCATCTCTTTTTTTCTATATAGTTCGTTCCTTTGTTTAATCCTTTTATGATTGTATCTTCTTCCTTTTTTTGAGTAGAGAAATAACTCTACTTTGCATAAAATTTACTTTAATATAATAATAAATCAGATAAAAATAAACCCAAAGTTTATACAATATAACTTTGAAAATATTTTTTGAAATTATTATATACAAAAATCTAACTAATATCCTTTACAGTACAAAACTAGTATTTTTTGTATCAGATAACCAGCATTACAGGAATATTTAAAATGCTATGAAACAAATTAGGTGAAAAGCATACATCTAACACAAATAATTTAAAGATGGTGGTAGTTTTTTCTTCCGAACAAGCAAAAGGGGCCTGATTGTGTGAAGAAATAATCTTCATATTAACTTTTATATTATTTGTACGATAAAAGATAATTACAGATAATAAACGAATTAGGCCATATGATAGACATTTAACTAGCATAAATCTATATTTGTTTTCGGGTATAAACATTTATAAGCAAAACAAAACAATTTGCGCACAAAAGAGTAATTGATTTAAATATGAAAATCATGGAGAATAGTGTAGAAGTTCATTTTTTTGTAGAGCACCATAAAATTCCATTAATATTTAATTCATCTTTATCAAGGATGTTAAAAACTTATTAGGCACAAATAAAGCATTTGCGAGTTTCTGACTTTTTAGAAATCTTAAAAATAACAATACTAAAAGCTATGATAATAAAGCAGTTGATTTGTAATATTACTGTTATTATTATTTTAATTAATAGAGTTGCTGGAATTGATAATTTATGAAAATTGCAGCAAAATTAAATGCAAAATTCATGATTAACAAATTATTCACTCCCTTAATTTTTAGAAAAACAAAATAAAACCTACTATTCTCATTATAGACTAATAATAATAAAATATAACTCTTTATAATAACACTCTAACAAACCAAATGGAACCTGAATATACTAATATAGCTCAGCTATTAAATAACATAATCGAGGATGATGAGAAGTTAAAATTAATTTTTAGTACCAAATTCAGCTATTTGAGTATAGCAATAATAGCGTAAATGATAACAATATAGACGAATCCTCTTTATTCCAGAAAAAACAAGCTTTGCAAACTAAAGTAAAAGAACTAGACCTTGAGCTAAATAATTTAAGAGTAATCATAATGTATTGAAACTCAAAAACAAAACTAATTTAAATAAATTAGAAACTAGGTACAAATACAGCCGATGATAATATATTAACCACACCTTTAAAACAAAACTCCTGGTTAGCTGAGATGAATTATGATCAATTTAAAGATAAAATCGGACGGTTTATTCAATTTTTTGAAAAGTGCTTTTTACCCCATTTAGATAAGGTAAAGGTCACTAAAGAGGAGGAAGATGTTGATGGTAGAATTAACTCTCTCTTTATTTAAAAAATTAATCAGGTTTTAGGTGATTCAGTTGATACTATATTTCAACACGTTGCCAATTGTAATGAGGTAGTTTTTTTACTATAGGGTTTCTAAATAACTCGTGTTAATTTTTCATTTTGTAGTTAATACAGCAGCTTAAAAAAGATGTTAAAGTAGGTTTCGAATTGTCAAATCAACAACAGATAGTCAAAAATTGTGAAATTATTTTGAGCAAAATTAAACAAATTAAGCAGTTGAATTAAATGTGATAATAGTAAAAGCTGTTTATTTATCATACCTTTATGTCATCCTTTCTTCAAATTTATATAACAACTATAATAAAATGAAAACAGAAATAGTTTAGCAAGCATAGTATTTATTTATTTTTTATAATCAAAAAGCAAAATCATCTGGAGCATCTAAATCAACATAAGAGGTAATCTGGCGTGGATCTTTAGCAGTAGTATTATTATTTAAATTGGTATTATTGGATGTAATAACCATATTTGGAATTGGTATGTTAGTTGTGGTGGAAGCTGAAATCGGGTAAACACCTGGATAATTCAAAGTGGCATTATTTTTATTATTAAGTAATGTATTATTTTGGATTAATGGATAAACACCTTGGTGATGACTATTATTGTTGTTTTTGGTATTATTATTCCCAATAAATTGATTGTTAGATAGATTGATAGGTTGTGACAATGATAATGGAACAATACGATTTGGATCTCTAATGTAATTGTTATAATAACTATAATTCATCAAACTCACTTCAGTATTTAAGGCATCCATATGCTTACTTAAGATATGCTTTTTGACATATTCTCTCCCTTTGAATAGTTTATTGCATATCTTACATTTATGTTTACTTTCAGTAAGTTCTTCAACATATCCCTTACTATCAATTATTTCTTCCGTTATTTTTTTAACATTAATTCCTCCAATCTTTTCAATTTCACTATAATCGTCTTCATTAATTAATTTCCTCTCAATTTTAGTATCTAATTGTTCAACCCAAATATCACCTAAATTAACATCATTATTACTTTATCAATATGTTTTAACTAATTAATTACCACTGCGAGTTGACACTACTCTTGGTAAGGATCTTAAATGATTTTTACATTTTCTTTGAAGTTCCATAGGATTCTCTGAATCCACACAGCAATAGTAACAAAAACAAAATATATTTCTAAGGCAAGCTAAATATAGATCAAGTGTTTGTTTAGTCTATAAAATTATTAATTATTAGCTAATTATTATTTAAATTTACTTACTTCATATAAATCATCATTTGGTAGTGCAAAGTTCTCAACTCTCTTCTTACGGAATATAGTTTCAAGTCGTTCTTGGATTAATTTATTGCATGGCATTTCATTATCAAACATTGTCTCATAATATTTAACTAATTTTTGTACTTGTAACGAATCAATACTGATACGTCTTGCTGTATTGGATATTTCATTTGCAGTGCGTAAACTACTTTTTTGTAAATGTTTTCCAAAATATAAAGTAAATTCATCCACCTAAAAATAATATAATTAATCATATACTCTACTATATTGTCATTGCTATTACATTAGTTTTGTCAACTGCTTCCAATGCTTTATCAAGATCTGTACCCATTTCAAAGAACACCCATCCGATTCGATGAAATCTTTTAAGCATATTAGGCTCTCCAAGCATTAAATAACGAAATCCATCTGCTTTTTTACAAACCTATTTGATAGATTAATATATAACGAATCTGGTATAGTATTGTTATTACTTCTAAAATTTGGGCCTTAGAAATTGATGGTGGTATACTTTTTATAAATAAAGCTGGTAAATCCTCAATATCTATTTTATCATCATTATTTTCTTCTCTAATTTCACCTACTACCTCTTCTTTCTTCGTTTCCTCTTCTCCGTCTTCTTTTTTTTCTAGCTTTGGTCCTTCCTCTTCTTCCTTCACTTCTTTTTTAACACTTAATTCTAAACTGATATCAGGTAATGCTATAAAAAGGTCAATAAAAATAAAGCTAAAAATAAACAGATTTACCTGCTTTAGGTACATCAAAACAAATATCATCATAAACGCCTTCTTTCAAATCAGTAGTAAATTTCTCGTACGCTTTCATCCTTTCTAATTTTAATTTTTGTTTATATTCTTTCAAATAATCCGGATGGTATTTTTCTTGAAACCAAGGTTCATTTTTATGCTCTTCAAAAAAGTACTTATATTGTAATACACTATATTGGTCTTTATATTCTTCATAACGTTTTTTAATATTATAATCTGAATGCCTCTGATTAGGTTCGTTAAATCTTAAATAATCTGCATAGTAATCAATCGAAACTAAATCTGGAATATTTAGTGGGTCAACTAATTCCGGAATCCTATTGTAAAATATTATTATTGTATTTTATCGTTTGATTAGTAGTTTTACTCATTGTCAAATTCTTCAGGTAAGGGGATACCTGGTTCATTTACTTTATTATTAGTTGGATGATCAAAATCATAATTACTGACAAACTGATCAGGTGCTGGTCTATAAATTAATATTAATACATTATATGTTAATTTTCAAATTATCCTACAACCTTCTATCTCTAGGTAAGTTTCTTTCACTTCTATCGTAATTGTTTTCATTATATCTTCGGGATCTTCCGTGTGAATTATCCTTGTATCTGTCTCCTCTTTCCTCGTGTCCTGAGTATCTTCCTCTTGAATAGTAGTTTTCTTTTGGATATTTGTTTTTTGAGCTTGATTCGTCATTTGGAGAAGGCGAACGTTGTCTTCTAGTGGCAGAATCTATATTCAATATAAATCAATATTATTGTTACATACTGTCATCTTGTACATTACCAACATTACTGGTGTTATACTCCCTACGAACAGGACTATGAGATCTACTTTTAGCTTTATTATTCCATTCTTGTTTCCCAACTTCATTATTTCTCCCACGTCCTTGCTCCCCTCTAATTCCATCACTATCGACCGAGTTATCCATACTGCCTAGTTTATTTAATCACCTTTAGGTTAAAATTTTAATATTGGTTTAATTCACATTTAATTTTAAACATTTTATCAAAATATCTCTCTTAAAAAAATCAAATAGTCAAAAAATTACTTAATAAAATATATAAAAAGGAACCTAGTTTTGCTTCAAAATTCTCGCCCCTTTAAACTATTTTTTGCACTTTGCTTTAGAAAATTAATCTCTTCTTTGCTTTCATTGGTTGATTTTATAATTGATCATGCTTTTTTGTTTTTACTATGGTTTAAATAATAATATTATAATAGCAATAAATAATGATAGTATGAGAATGGTAAAAGACTTAAGTGTTATGATTCCAAATAGCTTAAACTTTATTTCGAAACTGATAGTAGGTTTAAGCTAATAGACTATAAAAAGGTGTAAAAATTATTGGTAGTTTATAACTTTAAAAAAATACAAAAACACTAAAAAAATAAATATCGACACTTTAAAAAAATACTTCATTTTAAACAGATTTTAATAATACTTTATTTTACTTTATCCTTTAACAACTTTACCAACAATTGGATATCTTTTTGAGAAAAAGGAGTGCCAGTTATTTAATGTATTAGTCTACAGAGAAATAAAATTAATATTTAAAATTAAGAAATATATTATTGAACTTACTGCTTCTTCATCAATGTTACTTATATCTGAATGACAATCTTCTGGATTTAATGAACTGGTGGCTAAAGCCTAATAAATATTATATAAACTTAAATAACCCTTATTCTGTTATTGATGATAACTTACATAAGAAGCGTCTTTTCCAGCGAATATATGATAACCTCCACCAGGTCCATAAGAGGATGGGTTACCAGATACATCAAATACGTCGCCTTTAATGACTACGTAGATAGGTAAACCTTCATTAGATCCATCATGCTTTGATAAACTAGATTCAGGGATTGGAGTAGTTAAAGGAGCAGGTTGTGGTGGTAAAGATTGATTAGAATTTCCAGTAAACATTTTTAGAATATAAATTTAAAAGTTTAAGGTTTGAAATTTTTAGTTTTGGATTAGGTCATTACATTTGAAATTTTATTGAATGCCTTAAAATAGTGAATTTCATTGGACCATTTTTTAAATTTTATTGTTAATAATCTCAAAATAGAATTATATCATATACTTAAAAAATGATGGAAGATATAATATATGAAACAGAACTTATTAAATTAATATTAACATACAGCCCAATCGATGTAGCTAGTTGCTTAGAGTGGGCAAAGCATCCTAAAGCTGGTGCTATATCTTCTTTTATAGGTACTACAAGGGATAACTTTGATGGTATTGTTTTTTAACTACATATAATAACTTGGCTAATAAACCTTTTTTATCAGGTAAAAATGTCTTAAATTTAGAATACACAAGCTATAGAGAAATGGCGATAAAAGAGATGAATAAATTATGCCTTCAGGCGATCGAAGAATATAGTAACTTTGTAAAACCTTCATCTTGTTGTTCTTCGTCAAGTGACCAAGTTCAAATGTTAGAAAATAAAGTTAAAAAAATTATTGTAGTCCATCGATTGGGTAAAGTAGGTATCAAAGAAGAATCCATTTTAATTGCTGTTTCTACTCCGCATAGAGAGCTGGGATTAAAAGCGTGTCAATTCCTTATTGATCAGATTAAGGTCAAGGTGCCCATTTGGAAAAAAGAAGTATTAGAGGATGGGGATAAGCTGTGGAAATAAAGTAAATAATAGTAGTAAATTCATTAAAATTAGTGTTCATTTATTGGATTGTCTTGTTTTCAACTATTATAGACTACAATGAAATTATAATAATGAGTTGGAATTTTAGCAATGATTTATCTTTGACGTAATAATTTAAACTTAATTTAAAATTTAAAAAATTGAATTCAATATTTTATTTTTTTTAAAAATGAGTCAAAAATCAAGCGATGATAATTCAAGTAATATCGATGATCTTGTGGATGATTTAGATAAGAATGATCCAAATGAAGCTTTGGATGCTATAAAGTTAGAAGTAATCATACTCAATATTTTTTTAAATTTATTGACTTTCATTAGCTTGAAAAAAACAGTTATCAATATGAATTACATTTAAAATTAATAACAGAAGCTAAAGCACAAAATAATTATGATGAATTAAATGAGGCTAGAAAAAATATGTCTAATTTGTTTCCATTAGATGAAAGTAATATTTTGTTATTATTAGATTATAATTTAATAAATAGATTTATGGATCGAATGGTTAAATGATGAGATTAATTTAAGCTTTACAAAAAAAGAAAAGGAAAATGTGATTACTCTTTTTGACAAAGCAACCGATGATTATTTAAGTAATAAAAATAGTGGTCTATATTAGCATAGTTTAACATTATTAGTGATTGGAGTTTGGAAACTTTATCTTGATTTTATGGTTAATAATTTTGACCACGAAAATGATAAAATGGAAGAAGCACTTGATTCGGAACTATTCAGTTTAAACCAAGTAAGAGAAGTGTTTAATAGAGCCATAAACGCGACAGATTATCATATAGCCGAAGTAAATTTCACTTGTAAATTAGTCTTATGTATTAAAAGTCATTTAGGGTCATTTAATATGGGATAGTATACTTGAGTTTGAGTTGAGTATACTTGAGGTAATTTTAACTAAAATATTAGTAAAACAACTAATAGATTTTGTAGAAAGAGACTAGGTAATTGGAAGCATAAAGTTAATCAATGGAAATAATAACATAAAATAGTAGTGATGAACAAAAACAATATATAAATTCGCTTTATGTAGCTCGATTTTTAATCCCGCATAAAAGTAGGTATAGTTATGGATTTTTAGGCTAAAGTCATCTAATGTTATGTTAGATATTACAGAAAATTTTGAGGCTTACTCTCAATTTGTATCAAAGTATTATCCACAACAATACGAAGCTATGATGAAGAGCGCAAACTCAAATTATTCAACTTCGCTTAAAGAATTGCTAGATAGAGAACCCTTTGAAGAGAAATTAGTAAATTCATAGCATTGAATTACAATCATTTGGTTAATATTTTAATTAGAAAGATACTCATTCTTTAGAAGTGTACACTGAATATATTAAGTATGAACTTGGACAAAAATCAAGGTTAAAATCAAAATATGATAACAATTTATTAAAAATATTATACCAAAGGGTTATTGCAAAACATCCATTGCAAATACAATTATGGGAAGCTTATTTAGCTTATTTAGTAAACTTAATAATTCAAACTATAATATTAAATAACAATTTTTACAGGCAGTTGATATGAAAGATAATGAAAATTTTGTAAAAGCATGTTATCAAAGTATCCGTAATTGTAATTGGTCAGGTACTTTATGGGCTGGTTATCTTCGTTCGATGGTAATTTAAGTTCATGAATATATAAGTCTGGATTTTATTCATCAATTTTACTAGGAAAACACATTAGATTTAGGAAGTATTGATGGTAATATATAATTATAATGTCAATTATTTAACACTTGTTAACTAATATCTTAGCATTTTATAGCCATGCTTTAGGAATTAATTTAATTCAAAGTAACCCAGAAGAATTTTTAAAGCTTTTATTGGAAAGAATTGCAATTTATAGAAGAAAATTATTACCAACCGTTACTACTGAAGTAGATGAGACAATTCATGAGACTATAAATAATATGTTCAAAGATACGGTTGAAACATTAAATCAATGTAATTTGTATATAAACTATAAACATTAAATATTAAATTTAGTAACTTCAGTTGGGGACCCAGAATGCAAAGTATTACTTTTATGGGCTAATATAGAGGTTATTTATTTTAGAGATATTGCTGGAGCACGTAAAATATGGACCAAAATAATGAAAACAAAAAAGAATGAAGCAACATATTGGGTAAAACAAATTGATTTTGAAAGGTAATAAATATGATAAGTATCATAAATTTTTAAAAAAACTTTAACAATTAAATAGTCGGTATGGGGATATATCCAAAATATTATTTTTATTTAAGAAAGCTATACAAACAACAACAGATTACCCAGAGTATATTTTACAAGCTTGGGAAGACTATGTTCGTATTTATAATTTTGAAGATAGTGATATTGATATCATGTTTACAATTGCACGCCAAAGAACTAAAATAAATGAACAATATCAAGAAAGTTTAATACATCAAACTGCTGGAGAACAATTGAATGAAGCTAAAAAAGAAAGAGCTAGAGTTAGAGATCGTGCCAATAAAGTAAAAGAATATTTGCTTGTATTGAATTATTCTTATTAATTTATTAAGGCCAAAAAGCGTGCTAAAAATAAAGATCATAATGAAAAAGATCAAAGTGATAATAACGAAGACAATCAAAATGATAAGTTGAACGATGATAAGAGTGAACTAAGACAAGGTAATAATTGAACCACTATACTGAATATTAAAAATTTAGTGTTTGATAAATTTGTAGATAAAGGCTATGAATATAACAATAACGAGTAAATTTATTTATTTATGCTTATCCAACTGTATTTAATTATTTAACGAAAGTCCGAAATTACCGACAAAAAATTTAAGTCAAGAAGAAATAAATAAGAGGAATGAAGAAACAACTGTGTTTGTATGTAACTTTAGAGATCTTACAAGAGAATATCTTCATGATCTATTTTCTAAAGTAATAAAATTATAGGCTAATAGAAAATAAATAATGAGTTTAAATTTTAGTATGGTAAAATAGTAGAAGTTCGTAAACCAACCTCACCAGCTAGAAAAGAGAGAAATTTTGCTTATGTTCAATTTGAAACCAAAGTAAATCTAATAAAAATCATAAAGTATTTAATTAATAAAAAATTGGTTTTTTAGGAAGAAACAGAAGCTTCACTTGAATTAAATGGGTATAAATTAGATAATGGTATGGAACTATCAGTTCGGTTATCGTCTTCTAAAAAAGAAAATCAAAAAAGACCAGCAAAGTGATATTAATACTAATATTATTTTATAAGCCTATTAAAATTAGTATTGTTTTTAGGGATTTAAATATTAATCCATGTAAATTATTTGTGAGTAATCTACCAAAAACATACACCCAACAAGATATATTAAATTTATTCAAACAAGTAAATTAATAACAATAATAGTTGAAAATGAATTTGTTAATTTAAAATTGAATTTAGTTTGGTGCAATTAAAGATATTAATATGATTAAGGATTTTAATGGGTTATTTAAAGGAATTTGTTTTGTTCATTTTGATGAAGAAGTAATTTTAATAATTAATAAATAATAAGTTAATAGTTAATGTATTGCTTAATAGGAATTTAGTAATCAAGCATTAAGCTTAAATAGCACCATTATTGAAGGTCACCCAATTACTGTATCAATTGCAGATCCTACTCAAGGTAAAAACAAAAAGTAAGCTTTATTATTATTATAATCAACTGATCATTAAATATTGTTAGACAAAATATTGAACCCAAAGAATCCACAGAAGTTAATAATGAGTATGTGGAATTTTAGTTAATAATAATAAATATTAATTTATACTATTTAGAACTGAGAAGATTAATAAACAAGATATGCCATATATTAAAAGATCAAATCGAAAAACGTATAAAAGACAAATAAATATTAAGAAAGTAAAACAAGAAGAGAATAGTGAAATTGCCAATTTATCAAAAGAAGAAAAGAAAGAATTAAGCAACTCGGATTTTAGATCTTTGCTCCTTGGAAAAAAAGATTAATTTTTATTTTAAAATAAATAAATAAATAAAGCATATAAAAAATAATAATTTAATGAAATTAAAATTAAGAGTACAATAAATATTTAATCTAAATAATAATAATAATAATAATCTATTATCTACATAAAGATAGTTAGTTATTTTACATGCGAAAGATAGAATTCATGTCCATAGGCCTAGCCGTTGATAATTGAGGAATTTGAGTATATTTTTTCTCAGCTAAAATCGTACGAATTGATGTAATAAATCAATATAACTTAAATTATAAGATCTTCTATATAAAGCGGTGATTAAAGCCATTGACATAGCGCCCGTATTACCTAAATCGACATCATTAACATCAGCTGAAGTTTGTTCATCTTTACACCCTGAAAACATAATCACATCCGCTAATCCACCCTTTAATTCTTGTTTTTGTTTTTCTCTTTTGTGACCATGCATTACACTATTCACTCCGTCTTTTAGACTCATCATGGCTCCTACTAAATCCCCCATTTGAGTTTTAGTACCAATACTCACTAAAGTATTGAATGCTGATTTAGCTGGATTAAACGATTTTAATTTTCCGGAAGATGAATAAATATAGGGTAAATCCAAGGCCGTACCTGAATGACAACAATCGAATACAGCAGTTAATCTACAACCTTGAGGCAAAGGTTGTACTAATATTAGATTCATTTCATCATCCGTAATTTGCCCTTGTTGTTGAAAATCCAATGGACAAATAGTTTCATCAAATCCATCTTCTTCATCTCCATCTAAATCCGGTGTTTGACTTCCATGACCTGAAAAATGGAAAAACAAAGAATCGTTAGCTCTTGCACCATCCGTTAACCATCTCATAGCTGATAGTATATTTTGTTTCGTTGGTAATCTAGATGGGTTATGTCGTTGATCATCCGTTAATAAAACCATACCTTCTAATGGAAATTGATAACTTGAGGTTAAAAACCGCTGTATATTTTTAACATCATTAATACACCCCTTTAACTCAAACTTAGTTTGTATATAATTAATACCGATTAATAATGCCTTTTTTCGTCCTGTAAAATTAGATACTTGAACTACATTAGGTGCCCCTGGAGGCAATGGAGCATGTTGTGGTACAGGTGTTAAACTTGGTGGTTCTTGAAAGCTATTAGGGTTAACTGGTGGTAGTTGGGGGGGTGCTATAAATTCATCTTGATGCTCAGGCTGTGGCATGGGGACAAAATTGGAAGCTTGCATAGGCGCAGGTTGTGTATGGGAATAATTACCATGTTCACTATCTTGCCATGGGGTTGGCATTGTCATTGTTGGTGGATTATTGGATAATGGATTGTTATTTGGTAGATCCATTTGTGGAATGGGCATAGTTATGGAGGGTGGGTTAGGTTGTTGCTGTGGGTTATTATTATTGTTATTAGTTTGTGGAAATGGCATTGATATTAAATTATTATCCTTTTGAATAATAGTATCTATTTGTGGCGTTGGCATAGAAGGTGGATTATTATTATTATTATTATTCATAGCTCCATCCGATGGGTTATAAATAGCATCACTATTATTATCTCCAATAAATGGATTATTATTATTGTTATTCACTCCTGATTTTTTTAATGTATATTCATTTGAATTATTATCGTTGCCCTGCTGTTCTTCATAACACATATAGTAATGTAGCGTTGGTATGTTTGGAGGATAATTACCTTGATATTGACTTGGATCTAAACGTTCATCTACTTGTTTATAATAAAATTTAGGAGCTACTGAACTGATATCGGTCCAAGAGGAAATGGAATTGTTACTTTTTGGTCGATTCATTACTTTATTGAAAAGGGAAAGCATTAGAACTTTATACTGAATATATACGTTGAGGATGTTTTTATGACGTAAAACTTAATGAATTCTAAATTCAATTGATAAACATGATTCTTTTTTTGCTTTAGAGGTTGTAAGGCTATTTAAATTACTTTATTTGGGCTTAAGATTACGTTTTGGAGTGATAAGTTTTGATGAAGTTTTGAAATTTTGAATAATTGAAGCATTTGAAATTTCAAATGTTTTAGAAATCTATAAAAAATGAATCCATATTAGAGATGTGTTTTTTGTTTGAGAATTTTACTAACAATCTTTCTGCTCAAATAGCACTTAAAAAGAGAAAAAGTGATAAAGCCAAAAAAACATCCTTAATGTTTTTATAAAATATTAAAGTTGTCAATAAAATAACAAGTATGGTTTATGAAATTGTATAAATGACTTATTATAAAACTAACTAAATGAATTTATTTGTAATTTAAATTTCAGCAAATAAATTAAACAATTTCTATTTTAATATGGAAATTCATTTAATAAATTTGAACTAAATGAAAAATGAGCCAAAATTAATGAAAATTCAATTAAAAACAAGAATCATAACTAAAGACACACCATTTTATTCAAATGTGATGTCATCTTTAAAATTGAAATAATACAATAAAAATAACAAAAAATAAAAATAAATTTTTATATCTCAAATTTTTTAAAACAGTTTATTATTCTTAGTATTATTTGAAACAATAGTTAATTATCAATTATGGTCAATATACCAAACCAGAAAATCAATTTACAACTTGGAGATATTAATGGAGCTAAAGTATTAGCCAAATGTTTAAAAACTAAAGGAGTTGAAGTAATGTTTGGTATCGTTGGTATACCTGTAGTAGAAGTAAGTTGAATTTTGCTTCCACTACTCTATTATATTTAAAAAATAAAGACAAAAAGCTAAGGGAACATGATATTTGAATTTAAGACTTTTGCTTTGAAATATGCTAATATTTTTTATTTAGGTAGCTGAAGCATGTATTTCGGAAGGCATTCAATTCATTGGATGTAGAAATGAACAAACAGCATCTTATGCTGCTGGGGCTTATGGCTACTTAACTGGGAAAGTGGGAGTAAGTGAAAGATTTTAATTTATAAAATATCCAACAACAAAAAGAGTTGAGAATAAATGATAATCTATTTACAATGAATAGGTATGTTTAGTAGTTTCAGGTCCTGGAGTTGTGCATGGTAAGTGATAGACTTTTAAATAAAAAGTTTAAAAGTGGGATTATTGATGAATTTTTTTTTAGCTTTGTCAGGATTGTTTAATGCACAAGCGAATTGTTGGGTAAAAATAATACTAATTTTATAGTGACAGATGCTAATATATTATTATAGCCATTAATATTAATTGGTGGATCTTGTGAAAGAAATCAGGTAAATTAAGATAAAACAAAGCTAACATTTATTCAATATTGAATTATTTAGGTTGGTATGGGTGCATTTCAAGAATTAGATCAAGTATTTGCCTGCAAACAATATACTAAGTAATTAATTAATATTACTAATAATAATATTAAGATAATAAATTAATAATGATAACAGATATTCGGATCGACCAAATAGTATTCAGCATATACCTGAAGTAGTGGATAGAGCATTTAATATCACTACTGTTGGTCAACCTGGTACAAGTTATATTGATTTAGTAAGTTAATAACAATAACAATTTTATTCATTTATTTGTTATTTTATATTTAGCCAGCGGATTTGATTAAAGGGATAATTAAAGAAAAAGAAATCTTGAATTATCCAAAATTAAACAAATTATATACAATTGCTGGAAATGAAGAACAGATTGAATTAGCTATTAAATTATTATCCGAAGCCAAAAAACCTTTAGTTATACTTGGGAAAGGGTAAAATAATTAATAGTGATAATGATGACGGATAAATATTAATATTGATATTACTTAAATTAGAGCAGCTTATTCACAAAGTGAAAAAGAAATTCAATACTTTATTGAAAATAGTCAATTACCTTTTATTACTTCACCAATGGTAATAACATTACAATAATGCTATTATAGCATATAAATTACTAACGTTTTATTTTAATAGGGTAAAGGTATTTTATCTGATGATCACCCTAATTGTGCTTCATCAGCAAGAAGTTTTGCTATCAAAAATGCGGATGTTATTTTAGTTATTGGAGCAAGGTAATTATAGATAGTAATAAATTAAATAATAATAATATAATATAACATAATGTATAGGTTAAATTGGATGTTTCAATACGGAAGACAATTTCAATCATTGGCTAAGCTCATACAAATTGATATCAATGCTGAAGAAATGGGTAAAAGTAAAATACCCGATATTTGTTTAGTTGGTCATATACAAACAATTATAAAACAAATGAATTTAAAATTGAAAGCCAATAACAGCTCTAAAGAGTTTTTAAATCAAATACAACAGTTAAGTATTAAAAACAATCAACGATTAGAATCCAAATTCAAATCAAACAAATTATTAATGAATCATCATCAAGCGCTGAAAGTAGTTCAGCATCATTTAAATGACTTAGATTGTTGTTTGATATCTGAAGGGGCTAGAACAATGGATGTTACTAGAGTTTTGATACCTTCGAAATTACCTAGACATCGATTAGATGCTGGTACTTTAGGGGTAATGGGTGTAGGGGTGGGCTATGCTATTGCTGGTAAATTTAATAGTATACTTTAATGACATAATAATAAAATAATATATTATTACATTAGCACAATTAGTTTACCCAGAAAAGAAAGTAATAGCTATTATGGGAGATAGTGCCTTTGGCTTCAGTGCCTTGGATGTTGAAACTTGTTTGAGATATAATTTACCCATTATCTTTATAATAATTAATAACTCTGGTATTTATTCCGGATTATCGGATTTATCTAACTTAGACAAATCAAAAATACCTTCTTTTGCTTTATCTCCATCAACAGAATATCATCATATTGCCAAATTGGTTCCTAACAAAGCTTATGGAGTTACTGTAGATAATAAGGAAGATTTGAATTTGGCTTTGGAGAAAGCAATAAAAGGAAATCAATTAGCGATCATTAATGTTATTATTGACCCTGCTCCTGCGGAGGAGGTAAGTTTATCATTACAAGGAATTGTGGATTGATGTTAATTAAATAATTTAGGGTTTATATTGGGAAATTCAAGATAAAAATAGCAAACTTTAAAAGATGAAATTGAAATAAATATATCATTATATTATTATTATATTATTATATATTAATTAAATCAACTTTATAAAATCATTTTTCATCATCTAGATACTATCATTATATTGGTTAAATAGTCATTAAAGTACTCCTTCTTCTACCATTAGGAAAAACGATAACTGTAGATATTAATAAACCCATTGTAATAGATAAACTAATAATTATCATTTGTAAAGCAAAATTAGCACCATCTTGAGAATTTTGTTCAAAAAAAGCAGAAGAACCTTTAACACCTAAAGAACCTGGTACAATTAATAGAATAGAACTTAACAATGGAGCAATAGGTAATAAATGATTTCCAAATCGAGCATATAAATTACTTACTAACCCAACTGAAAACCCGGATAAAGCTGGAATAAGTTCATATGCTTTAATATAAGGAGTACAAAAATAAGAAATTAAAAAGGGAATTAAACTAATAATTGCCATTGAAAACCATTGTTTGGGATGAGATAATAAATACATATTAAATGATAAGGAAGCTAATGGAAATAATATTAAATAAAACCAAGGATTAACTAAATATTCAGTAGATCTTTGCATTATATTAATTGTTGGATCAATTAACAAATACAATCTGGTACCTAAAGAAAGTCCAAAGCCCAACATAAAAGCAATTAATAAAGCATAAAATATACGAACAGTACCACAAATGATATTTTTTGAAGCTAATTCAACCATACCAATAGTTAATGAAAGACCAGGTAATATATTAAATATAGCTGGTATTACAACTGACCAAAAAGAACAATATTGATTTAAACAACAGGCTATAAAAGATACAATGATAGCACTAGTTAATTCTAATACATTAGAATAACTATGAATATGTTGACAAAGATAAGACATTAATCCAACTATTATACCTAGTAAAAAGGAGACACCTGCATCTACCCAATTACCCTGAAATGCAATAGGAGATAGAGCAAATGAACCTATACCATAAGCTAATACTTCTAATATTGGTGGATAGCAATTTTTACTATTAACAATAATATCCAATTCATTAATTGCCTCCGATAATTCGATTTCATCTTTTATAACTTGATTATAAATTAAAAGTGTACGATTTAATTTGTCCATGTTATAACCATAACTCATTGTAATTAAATGAGTTTCAGAAGTGTGAGTTATTGAGTCATGAAAGCAGATAAGTATTAAATTAGGCAAATAAAAAAAGGAAGCATTTAAATCTAATACATTAGCTATTGATTTTAAATTAGATTCTAATCGATGAGAAGGTGCTCCATACTGAATAAAGCATTGCCCACATTTAATTAAAAACTTTTGTCGATTTAATAAACTTTCAATAGCTGCTGTTACTTTTTTGATTTTAATTTGATAATTCCCATCTTCAATTGTTTGAATCCCGAAAAATTGATTCAAGGATTTATAACTATTACTATTCCTTTGTAATTTTTCATTATATTGTTTAATATCTTGAATAAACGATTTGTTTTTTTTTGGTGTGGATGGAAGAGATATTGAAGGAGAGATTTCTTTACTCATCAAACTATTTAAACTTAATAAATTAGATAAAATACCTTCTCCTTTATTGAGATTATATTGTGTGGGTAAGCTATCTGTTATATCCTCCATTTCAATTATGTGATTAGGTATTGTGCTAGTTATATCTTCATCATCTCCAATGGTAAATTTTGGACGTTTGGGTAACATAATTGGAAGTATTATAAATTTTATTTTATTTTAAAAAAGGATTATCCTTTTTTTATATTTTTTATTAGTATTTATATACTTTAATTTAGTTTTTTTGATTTTGTATTTGAAAATATTTCGGATATTAGCTTTATTAGTGTTCAGGGTTTATAATTTTAAACCTTGAAGATTGATTGGTGGTATTGAACCACATGTTTAATATTCAATTTATTTGAAATTCGAATTTTAGATTCAAAGATCAAATTTAAATCAATCAGATAGTATTCTTCTTAAAAAATAATTCTTTAAGAGATAGTCTAATTCCACGTTTATTTTGCATCATTTTTCAACATTTTATTGAATAAAATTCTTCCTTTTTAAACTTCACCCCATCACCCCATATCATTACGTGATCTATAAGCTTATATTTATAAATATAATATTTTCTATTTTATTACCGCTGATTACTTCTTAAAACTCAATAATAATAGAAATCGAGTAATTTATTAATCACAATAATTGAGTAATTATTAAATATAGAATAAGTGGCTAATTTTTCAATTTCAAGAAGAAACTTTTGTACTTAATTTTAAAGAAATTAATAAATTTAGGTGTTTGGTTTGAAACAAGATAAGATTTAACTTTGAATAGATTTTTACTAATATGTCTAGTTTTATTAAAATTTTGTTTCTTTTATTAACATATTTGTTTATTTAAGTTGAAATTCTATTAATCAATACCGTCTTTTAGGCTCTTTGTTTTAGATTTAATATTTAGTTATATTCAATCTTTACTGAAAATATTCCATTATTTGTTATGATTTTTGAGTTATTTGTGTGAAATTCAATTTTGGTTTGGAATTAAAATACTATCTTTATTAAATCTTTCATTTTTATTACCTTTACTTTATTTTATTATCTTTTAACTTAATAAACAAAATGTTTTTTATTTCATTACTTTTTCCATATTTGAAGCATTATTTGACTGCAAAAATTATTAGTAAAATTTTTAAAGATATTTCAAATAATTTAAGTATTAAAACTATTTATAGAAATTGAATATCTATAAATAGTTCTTTAGATTTAAGACTTTATTTGATCAATTGAATTCAGTTATAAAATATTATTAAATAACTTTATCTAATATTACTTTTGGAGAATTCTCAACTTATCAACTCATAAGATTAAATACCAATTAACAGCGAATAGTAATAATTAAAATATTTAATAAAAGGCATGTATTATTATTATCTTTTTTATCAAATCCGTTTAATAAACCTAACATGTTCAATAAAGTTATTTAATTTAAGAGGCTATTTTATTTAATAAACAATTATCATTTTAATGAACTCTGAATCCATGGTTCTGTATCAGTATCATAAGCAGGTGGAGGAGTAAGATATGGAATTATAGGAGCTAGGGAATTCTTATTATTGCTATCATAGCAGACTACTACTCCTAACTCATAATTGGTTGTTTTTATTAATTTTTCTCCTTGATCTTTAACTGAAGTTGTATTCCCCCTTAAATAAATGTTAGTCTATAAATAAATCAATTGTTTGAAATTTACCACGCTGCATTTGTAAAATTATGACTTCCACAATAAAACCATGAACCTGTTTTAAATCCTTCATTTTCATCATCATCTGATTTAGCTCCACTTGCTTCATCTCTTTCTGCTTTAACTACGTTTGATCCGCTTTGCTTACTAAGCTTTAGTGTTCCATAGATAGTCTACAATTATAAGCTACAAATAATATAATACTTATTTAAACTTACTTTACAATGACTTAGTGAGCCAACTCTTAAAGATATAGAATCATAAAAATATTTTTTAATACTTTGTTTACATTCCTCATATTTTTTAAAATTAAAAAATATAGTTCCACCTCCCTATTTATATTAGCTTTTTCTCATTGAACTCTTTTATGTACTTACCTGTGTCCCCAATAAAGAAGTAGCTACTGTTTCAGAACTAGGAAAGATCACTTTTAAGTCACTATTTGTAGCATTTGGATAAAGTTGAGCTAGAAAGCCGTTTATAAATTTTGTTGTTAGAGTCCCTATTGATGATGTCTTTATATAAATGATATATCCGAAACTATTTTTAAAGCTATTACCTGATACATCACATCGCCTTCAATAATTGAGTCTACTTTAAAATGTTGATGTATCTTATCTACAAGGTGTTTATATCCTTGATTCGTTTTCTTCGGAAATGGACAGGAGGTGATTAAAGATACCTATAGAATAGTCAAAATCTGTTTTTTAAATAAAGTTAATTTTACCTTGACTAAAGAAAAGTCATATTCATCAAGAGTGCTATAAACATTTTTTGGGACATGAAGTGATGCTAGAAATTCTTTTAAATCTTTGAGAAAAAGGGTATCCAAATTAGAATCATTGTTATTTATCCCAGCTTTCGCTTCAGAATTTTTCATTCCATCTACCCTATTTAATTTTGGAAAATCTTGAATAAAAACAATCTAAATAATAATAAAATAATAATTTAGTAATTTAAAATAGACTTACATTTTCTATCAAATTCCAATCGAAATCCACCTTGTTTATTATTAACTACTAATATTCAAGTATTAAATAAAATACCAAGTTAGCGGATCCTATGACAACTCTTAAAAAAGTAGGGTAGTATAAAAGCATAAGTTTAGCATGCATAACGCCAAAGTATAGTTTAGGAGTCACTATTAAGGTTTGTTTATCTAGATTACCAACTTCACCCTGAAACATTAGATACCAATTCAAATTTCAAATGACTTTAATTACCCGTGATTTTGGCTTATGTATAACAAATATTTTAGAACAAACTTTGGGTAATTTACTTAATAACCATCCGGTATCCATAGCATAACTTGAAAATAGTCCTTTTTGAAGGTGATTCTAATAACTTACATTTAAATTCAATCATTTTAATTCATTATTTACTTTATTCACTAAGTCTTCAAACTTAACTCCATCATTATGATATTGTAAATAGGTTAATGAAAATTTTCCATCTAAATAGCTAGGTCGGTAGATACATCGAATTTCTTTTATTGAATCATCATCACTACTTAATACTATGATATCTTTTACAAAGACTATTATTTTTGCTTTTTTTTTACTATTCTTGAATACCTTTTTCATTCATTTTGAAAAAAATCAGAAATGAAATGACATTTTATATTAATTAGAGTTTTTATAAGAAATGAAGACATTTTTAAAAGTAAGTGCTTATACTAAAAAATTATAACGAAAAGCTCTAAGTAATAAATTTTAGAAAAATGCGTTTAAAAACAAAACAGTTTCCAAATAAATCAATTAAGCTCTTTTATATTGATAATTGTACATATAAAACTTAAGATCGAATATATGTCTTGTTGAGAATTATTATGATTTACTAATTTAAATGACGTTTTAAACTGAATTAAAATAGAATCAATAAAAGTGATCTAAGTTGAAGTTTTAATATCCTTTGTCTTCACATTTACTAAATTGATATATCTTATAACTTTTCACTTGAAATAGCGTATTGGTTTGAAATTGGCAATCTAATAGTATAAAGGCTATATAAATTAAGACATGAAGTAGATAAAGATCGAAAAAAATCCAACCTTAAAGACAACCCTTATGGCTTTAATGCTATTATACTATCTCTATTTTTTGGAAAAGTCTTTTTGATTGAAGAACATTATACTTGACTTTTATGCTTAAGTAATCACTGCCATCATACAATATTAATTTCTTTAAGTTGGATGTACTATGGAATGTCATTATAGGATCTCCTGTAACATAAAGAGATTAAAACTTTAGAGATTATTTGGATCTAAGATCTTCTTTTTTAAAGTACTTGTTTGTGTACATTCAATATTTGATTTATATAGTTGAATAAGCTTTCTATTTAATAAGAAATTAAAATTCCTTAATTGAACTCGAATTCCGTTTAATGTAAGTGTTTTCAAATTATACAATTCTTTCATTAGTCTCCTAAAGCATAAGCCTACTTTATAGAGGCAATAATCCATCAATAGTGTGGTAACAGTTGATGATAAAGATGGCAATACCGAATTTGCAAAACAATCATTCAACTATTCAAACTCGAAAATATTTCAATTTTAAACCATTTCTTTACGCATTCCATTCAAAATCATATACTTCTCAGTTGGTATATTATTAATTCGGTTTAAATAGTAAGATATATTAATTGGATGTTTTTAAACTAATTTTTTCTAATATTTCTCTAAATACAGGTAAAGTTTTATATAGCTTAGGATCATTGAAATATAGATAAGCAATTTTGAAATTATATTAATATTCAAATATTTTGTATATTGACTATTTTTTGAACTATTTTCTTCATTTATTTGTCATAATAATTACAATCTGCAGTGACATCTTCTCAAAATGTAAATACTATTATTGTTTCTTTTTTTACAGCAATGGAACATATTAAGATTATCTATATTTGAGAGATATTGTAAAGGTTTTCTAGTCATTTGGTTTCCCAACTTTTTAAATTTAGAGTTGTTGCTCATTTTTATATTAGTTTAAAAAATAAAAAATAAAAAATAAAAAATAAATCTTGTGTAGCATTTCATTTTATTTTATTTTTAAAAACTATGAATTCTAATAAATGATATAATTGAGTAGCTAAGTTGTTATGATACTATTAGCTATACTTCTTAAAAGCTATATGGGAAGTATAGTATTTAAGTAAAAATTTAAAAAATGTTTTTAGTCATGTCAAATATCTTAAATTCTTATACTTTAAATAGGCTAAAATTAAAACAAAATACATGAAATAATTGCTAATAAGTATTGATAATCATTTATATGATCCTAAAACCTTTTATTTCGAGATACTATCACTCGGACTATCTTCAGTGTGAAATATCGCTTTGTCAGTCCCATGGTTAATTATAGCATAACAATCGCCTAAGCTGTTGTGTTCTTGAGTTCAGAGAAAATCAATCCCATGTTCTTAGTTTGATTTGCTACGAGAATTTCTAGCTCCATCCCAAAGGATATTTATTATCTTCTCATTTTGATATTTATACTTTTCAGAGTATAAAAGAATTTACAGAGTATAGTAGTTCGAGGCTTTTTAACTAAATTATTCCCTGATATCTTGTATCTTTAATAAAGCCAATAAGTTTTCTTAATAGTGTTTTACGTAGATTCTACATTAGTATTGTCTATTCTATTTGTCTTATATAGCTTGTAACCTATTACGTGCTATTCCTCATAATCCAAGTCTATCTTGGTCACATAAACTAAGACCTTTCGACTTATAGTGTAGTCAACCCAGCAATAGCTGTTCTTGACTCCAAACCCTGAGTACCAGATTTCACATCAGTCAGAATATTTTGTTTAGTCTAAAACATCCTCGGTCCATGATAATGGTTATTGGTAAATAGCATGTGGCAATAATGAATGCATATTACCAAGCTTTATATGGGGATGTTTTTGATTTCATAACTTTTTCCATTTTTTAAGCACTATTCGAGTGGAAAAATTGTCAGTAAAATTATTAAAAAATACGCCCCCATATACTTTTTTCAGAATTCTTATTTACTTTATATGGGGATATATTTTTGTGTTTAAGAATTTTACTAACAGTTTTTCCGCTTAGATAGCACTTAAAAATGGAAAAAATAATGAAATCAAAAAAACACTCCTATATATTATCAGTCATAGCTTAAACTTGACTGTTTTAAAAAAACAAAATAAAAAATGATATAGATGATATAGTAAAGATAATCAGTTTTTAATAATGATATTTCATGTTATAAAAATAAGTATTCAAAAAAGTATTTAAACTCAGTTAATTTTGACATGTTAAAGATATAAAGAATTGAAAAATGTCGCCATCTGTTGAAGCAAGTAAAGATATTAACACAGCTGTGAACTCTTTAAAGACATCAGCTAAGTTTACTCCTTTCTTACCACAAAATGAGAGCTTTGTTAAAATGAATCAAATCATTGATGAAAACCGCAATAATGACATGATCTATGAAGGGTTTAAAGCTAACCATGTAGTACATGCTATCTGTTCACTTTATAAAATGGGAGGTAGCTTTTAATATCAATTTAATCTGTAATAGCTAATAATAATCTTAATAGCATCTCCTGAGATATTAGATCAATATTACAGCAGTGCACTGATTTATCTTAAACCATTAACAGAAGATAAATATGATATAAACCTTGAAAATTATGAAGAATATATAGCTGATAAAGAATAAGGTTAATGTTTTTTGTCTTTATTAAATATCTAACTTTAGTCATAGCGCATATTCTTAAAGTTTTTTGATAATTAAAGGTTAGTAGATTGGGAGTTATTCCTGCTTTAAAGAAGTATATGGGGATGTATTTTTATATTCAAGAATTTTACTAACAATTTTTCCGCTCAACTAGTGCTTAAAAAATCGAAAAAGTAATGAAGCCAAAAAACATCTCCATATTCCAAAAATTATCTCAGGACTTTCTGGAACCGTACTATGTCCTTTAATTCATTTAGGATATCCTGTAAAGTTTTACAACCCAATGGTTGCAGCTGAAGGCTTAGCTTATACTTATAACTATTACCTTGATCTTGATGATGTCATTAATTCTATTCAACCAGAAGAAATAAGCACAGAAGATATTGAACAAAAATTGAACAAAATGAACATAAGCACTTCCAATTCTAACAAATCTACAACTAAATCATATTCTGCGCATCTCACATTAGAAGAATTAAAAAATATCGGAGCAAAAACCCTTAATGAAAAAGGAACAAAAGGACGGTTTGCTAATGGTCTTAAGGGGGTAATAGAGAAAAATAGCTTCAGTTTAGTAAAACTAGCTAACAAATTTGTAGTAAGCAAAGATGATGTTAAAGGGCATAGTAATGATTTAAGTATCAGAGCAGTCGAAGTATTTGGTGGATCTTATCGTCAAAATGCTTTCGATTTTTTATTGCATGGATTAACTGGAAACCATGCTATACGTACTTTATCACTTATTTTAGGCCTAAAAGATCAAGTTCAATTAATTACTCTTAACCTTATCGCATTAGCTATCATTTTCTTAACCCAAGGGGTTCCAAAATCTATGAGAGCATCTAAATTAATTCCAAAAGAAATCAAACAGGGAGGGAATAATGAAAATTGATGATCAGATATTTTTATTCGTTCTGCTAAATCTTTAGATGAGCATCTTATCAAAGGAGTTAGAAACTTACATGGACTACAAAAAGAATTTGGCGAAATGGATGGGTTCTTCTTTAAACCTGCTGCATTTGCTGCATTGGATATTCCTAAAAACGATTGAAATCATAGTGGTATTGGCTATCTTCCAGAAAACTAATATGAGTTTGTATTATTAATAAATTTAAGCTTTATTTAAAAATCATTTGTTTTTTTACTTAATTCTATATGAAAATAGATTGGGATAAATGAGTGAGTATATAAAAAGATTTAATGAAAAATTAACTTTTGCGCTATAGAAATTCTGTAAAAATTCTATTTGAATATTGTATTAGTAATTTTTTATGATACTCAAAATGAGATTTTAGGTTAAAGCTGGGGTGGCAGTACTAGTCTAAAAGTCAACTACAACTGCTTTTACATTTAAAGTAGTTAATTCTCCACTGGGCTTTGTTTTTAATAAAGGAGTGATTTTTTACATATTTCTTTACACTATAAAATTTTAGAATCCAACTTTAGAATTTTCCTTGATTCCTTAAAATAATATTGCCTGTTTGTAAAATATTGGGATGTTGAATCCTTATCTTAATATTGATTTAAAATTTGAGTATGATAAAAAGTGATTTATTGTAAAACTTGACTCAACTGATATAATGTCTAATGACTACAATGTTTCATGCTTAATTCATCTATTTATTATACCTTGGTATATACAAAAGTCTGCAATTTGAAAAGATGAGAAAATTTAAAATTTTGAATCCAGCTAATTAATCTGAAAATGTATAGAGGAATATAGCTTGATCTCTAATAAACAAAATTTATGTTTATTTAATATTAAAATTGTTTTCAAAAAGCAAGACAGTCATATCTAATTTTTAACCTAACAGCTTAGGAATTACATGTAAAAGAGCTGTAACCTTAATTAAAATACCATGCATCATTGTATTATAAAAAATAACCTTAAGGATCAAAAGTGATTAAATATTTGTATACAATGAGTTTAGAAACTTCCAAGGAGCTTTGAAGTTTGATTCTAAATTTCAATATAATAAGGTATATGAAATATGATCATAAATTTTTTAAAGTTCAAATAATTACATAGTTTAATTTTATTTTATGTTTTCTGCATTTATTCCAAATCATCCTCAGCCCATGCTTACAAATATCGCTAAATGGCATGTAGTAATAATTAACGCGGTATCAATAAGATTTGTTTACCTAATATGATTTATGTCAGAATTCTCAGTCGTTTTCTACATTGTTTATCATATCAAAACATGATTATTCTTTAAAAAGTAAAACAAATGGTGTTTTAAATGATACAATAAAGATAATCAGTTTTTAATAATGATATTTCATGTTATAAAAATAAGTATTCAAAAAAGTATTTAAACTCAGTTAATTTTGACATGTTAAAGATATAAAGAATTGAAAAATGTCGCCATCTGTTGAAGCAAGTAAAGATATTAACACAGCTGTGAACTCTTTAAAGACATCAGCTAAGTTTACTCCTTTCTTACCACAAAATGAGAGCTTTGTTAAAATGAATCAAATCATTGATGAAAACCGCAATAATGACATGATCTATGAAGGGTTTAAAGCTAACCATGTAGTACATGCTATCTGTTCACTTTATAAAATGGGAGGTAGCTTTTAATATCAATTTAATCTGTAATAGCTAATAATAATCTTAATAGCATCTCCTGAGATATTAGATCAATATTACAGCAGTGCACTGATTTATCTTAAACCATTAACAGAAGATAAATATGATATAAACCTTGAAAATTATGAAGAATATATAGCAATTAAAGAGTATTTTTTTCTTTGATTTTTTCCCCATATATCTAACTTAATTATAGTGCATACACTTCTTACTTGAAGTTTTTTGATGATCAAGTCAATAAATTGGGGACTATTCCTGCTTTAAAAAAATATATCCCAAGAGTTCTCCCAGGATTTGTCGGAGATGCGCTACATCCTTTGATTCATTTAGGATATGCTGTAGAATTTGACAATCCAATGGTTGCAGCTGAAGGCCTAGCTTATGCTTATAGTCATTACCTGTTCTTTGATGATGTCATTAATTCTATTCAACCAGAAGAAATAAGCATAGAAGATATTGAACAAAAATTGAACAAAATGGATATAAATGCTACTGGTTCTAAAAAGATGAAACCCAAATCATATTCTGCGCATCTCATATTAGAAGAATTAAAAAATATGGGAGTAAAACCCCTTAATGAACAAGAAAGGGAAGGGCTATTCTCTGATGCTCTTGATTTAGTAGTAAAAAAGAATGGCTGCGATTTAGCAAAATTAGCTAGTAAATTTGGAGTCAATGTAAGCAACATTGAAGAGCGTAGTAATGATTTAAGCATTGGTACTGTTGAGATGTTTGGTGGATCTTATCGTCAAAATACTTTTGATTTCTTCTTATTACATGGTGTAACTGGAAACCATGCTGTACGGACTCTTTTGCCTATTTTGGAACCCAAAGATAAAGTCTTATTACTTACCCTTAACTTTGTCGCTTTAACCATCATTTTCTTAACCCAAGGGGCTCCTAAACCTACTGAGATAGCTTATTCAATCCCAGAAGAAATTGGTGAAGGAAAGAATAGTGAAAATTCATGGTCAGATATTTTTATTCGTTCTGCTAAATCTTTAGATGAGCATCTTATCAAAGGAGTTAGAAACTTACATGGACTACAAAAAGAATTTGGCGAAATGGATGGGTTCTTCTTTAAACCTGCTGCATTTGCTGCATTGGATATTCCTAAAAACGATTGGAATCATAGTGGTATTGGCTATCTTCCAGAAAATTGATAAGAGCTTATGATACAAATAAACTTAACTTCGCATTAAAAAAATACTCTATAATTTTCTACTCAAACTTACAAATATATAGTGGGAGTAAATGGATATATAGGTAAAAAATTGGATTTCTGATTAAGAACCAACTTCTTTATGGTATTAAGAAAATTACTCTAAATTCTTCAAAATACTAACCCTTGCCTTAATCCTAGGCTTAACACTATCACTAATACATACATTTGTATGTAGTTTATTATAGCATTTCAATTTAAAATTATCGCAAAATTACTAGTTCTCTGAAAATCAGTTAAAATAAATTATTCATTAACACTATTTATTTTAGAAATCGTTTTACACAAAAATCAATAATGTTGTTAATAAAAATTGACCTAATTTTTTTTGCCTATCTCAAAAAGTATCTTGAATAAATATTTATACTCTGAAACTACTAATATAGTTGTGTTTAAAAAAATGACAAAAATGAAGCCAATAATATAAACCGTTCATCTCCTTGTTTTCAAAAAATAAGCTATTGACATTTCCCCTTTTTATAACGTTCACCCATAAACAACAAAGTATAAATATATACTAAACAGAAGCCTTGAGTTATCCTTATGGGTTGCATGTAGATTCATGTCTCTAAAACCTATAAATTTAACACTTTTTATTTTTAAAATGTATAAAAAATTTAAAAAATTATTTCCTAAAGTTAAATCTTCAACTCCTAATGCTATTATGTTATTACTCTTTCTTAGATAAATTTCTTAACCAAAAGGGATGAACTGCCAAATATTCTTAAGTCTAAATAAGTAATTGACGGGATATTAAGTTTGAGTATAAATACTTGGACAGAACTTTGGTACAGCTATTTAAAGTTAATTAGTTTACTTTTGAAAATATACTGCTACTTATTACTGTTTTATTTAGATAAACATTACCAATTGATATTTCTTTAAAATTGAAGCTTTTTTAAATATCAACTTATAAATTATTTCAAGGTTTGGATAGTAAGCTGAATTCATGTATATTTTCCATAACTGTTCTAAATCTTATATACATAAATATTGAAAATACAGTATCTTTAATTTTGAGAATCTACGATTCATTTATCAAGTATTCAAGTTCCTTCAATTTAAGCCCTAAGCTATTTGATTCAACCATCTTCAATTTTTGATTTCTCACAATTTCTTAAAGCAAGGAAATTAATTATTATAATTGCCATTGACTAATAATGTAGTGACAATTGGTGACAAAATTGATACTATAGATGTTGCGAAATAAGAGTGTAATTTTTTAAGCCGATATATATTTCAAATTGTTAACTAGTTTTTCAATATCAATTTTGTTTTTTTTCATATAGTTCTCAGCTGTATTATTGCTAATTTCAGCCGTACATTCAAGATATGCTACTGAAATGCCTTTCAAATATTCTATATATTTCAAACAAACATTTGAATATATGTAGAGACCCCTACTATTTGGATACATTGAAGGATAAATAAGGAATTCTGAGAAGGATCTAAAATCCAAACATTTAACAAAATGACCATGTTTTTCAAAAGATTCCTTCATTTTCTTACCCCAATAAATATTAGCATATAGATGCATGTATTCTCATAATATCAGTACTATTAATTTGTTTCATTTCTTACAATATAAAAATAGGTTGATTTTATCTCCATCTTTGAGATGGTAAAGTATGTCTTTTATCATATATGCTTCTAAATTTTCAATATTAGACCTGTTGTACATTGTTACTTTAAAAATGAAATGCAAAAAGAGTTATAATACTGCTTGTATTTTGAATAAATATTCAACAGGAAGATTAGAAGTGTTAGGGTTAATATTAAATCAAGAAGCTAAAATATTAAAAGGGGTAAAATAGCAAAATGACTAATCTTATTGATGTTATCTTTTACTTTGTTAGTAAGCATCAGAATATAAATATGCCATATAGCTGTAATATATACATGATAAATCAATTAAATGAACGAATTTTAGGTTAATTGTATTATCACTCAAAGATCTTTTTAGTAAAAATAGAAGGTGAATATTTGATTTTAATTTATATAAAAAATTAGCAACTTTTTTAAAAGTCAGAAGTAAATCTATTATATGGGGATGTATTTTTGTGTTTAAGAATTTTACTAATAAATTTTCCGCTTAAATAGCGCTTAAAAATGGAAAAAATAATGAAGTCAAAAAACACTCCCATATTTTAGATGAACTATAAGTTATCTAATTTATTGTATATGACCAAGATAAAAAATTCAATAGATACTAAACCTACATAAAACTGCTAACAGCATATTATTGTAGCATTTTTAGCCATGGTTTAATATAAAATTGAAATTTGCATCATGAAGGCCTTTTTAGTAACTAGCATAACTAATATGTTTAAGTATTAAGCTTAGAAAGTAAAAAAGCAGCTAGAAAACATCTTTTTCAAAAAAAATCATAAGAGCCAATGATTTTTAATTATTTCAATGAAGAGAAAATATCAAAAAAGATAGAAAAAAGATAGAGAAAAAGTAAAATATCAGAGTGATAATAGAAGGGAGATCTGAAAGATTACTAGAATAAAGATATTCTAATTAATAGTTTTTTATTTCTAGCTGAGATAGATTATATTAAAGAGATGTATAAGTGTTTTTTATAAATTTATTCAGGCGTTGGGTAATGAGATAAGTCCCAAAAAAAGGACAGAAATGGCTTGTGATGAATTTTGTATTAAAAGTGGATAGTTTAAATATCATGAGTATAAAATCCCTTAAATGGATGAAGGGTGTTCTGAAATTTTAAAATTTTAAATAAAAGTTGAAAAATTAATCAAAAGGCTAAAAATAGCTTAATACAGCTTTGCTTTTGCTACATAATAAAACTAACTAGAATTTCTTGACATTAAAATAGAGCGTCTAACAGTAATTAGAATATAATAGCTTAATCTTCAATAGGGAAATAACCTGAAATTGTTTTTATATTTGAACAAAAATCCATACCTCTTGGATCTATAAACCTTACAACTTTTAAGCTTCTAAGATGCATTAAACTAAACCATAAAATTAACCAAATCTGAGCCTTTAAAATCTTTAAATGTTACATTAGTTAAACTGGAGTCTTTTAATATTCTATGGCATAAAAGTGGCAGCCAATTAATCCAAGGCTATATAAGTTAAGGCATGATATATATATGAGATTAAAAGGACCACTAATAATATATACGCTCCCAATGCTTAACTTAATTGTGCTGTTACTGTTTTTTGGGTATACTTCTTTATTTAGAAATATAAATATATCATTTATTGATCTTCCATATAGTCATTATTTATTAATTGAATTTTCATAATTTGACTTTTCATAATTTCTTAAACCAAAAAAGTGGCTGTTGGTGTATTGGGAATTTATATAGACATTTAAGTTCAATGCCACAACGACAATCCAACTTTAATAATTTTAACTTTAGAAAGGTTTTATTTCTTATAGTTGTTTTATTTAGGGTAATATCAATCCCTTTAAATTTGATTCCTCATTAGGTATCAGAGTATAATATCTAAAAAAATACAAATATTCAAGTTTTCGATAATTATCTGGATTTATGCATGGTTCCTATATATACAAGTCCTGTAGCTACTTGTTCAATGTGTAATCCTTTTGATTGTGTAAATTATTTATTTAAAAAATTATTAAACATTATTAATTTAAAATCATAATAGTTAAATTTTAGTATAGTTAAATTATTAAATCTATTTAACAGGTTTTAAAAATACCTCATATGATTATTATTAAGAATAGTTCTAATGCTTATAAAAGTAATAATTGGTTGTAAGCATGATACTACTGCATTTGTAAAATGTTTACCTAAAAATCCAATATTCGATTACCTTAGATTTTGAAATATTCCGTCATAAAATCCATCTGCACCTGTACCTTCTTTGATTTTACTATTATCAGTATGACTAAAATAATAAAGACCTATTAATGGAATGTTTTTAAATAAACTATGTGTTTAAGATAAGTATTCAAATACGATAAAAAAATTTTATCGTTTGGATATAAGAAGGGATGATTAGATGATTTTGAATAACCTCTAAAATCTGATTGTTTAATATGGGAATGTTTTTTTTGGTTTCATTATTTTCTCCATTTTTTAAGCGCTATTTGAGCGAAAGGATTGTTAGTAAAGCTATTAAATAAAAGAATACATTCCCATATAATGACTATACTTTTAGGAGGTTTTATCTTTTCTTCTTTGCCATTGTAATGACAATTTAAACCCATATCCTCCAATAAAATAGGCATTATCGCGTTGTTTCATGCTTTGTAAAACACAAGAAAATTAGCTTTATCCTTATCGGAGAGATGGGATAGTATATATATGATGATAAATAGCTTCAAGCTCTGAAGTTTGAAGTTATTGACCATTGTTATCAGTCATTATTATTTAGTTTAAAAACAAGCTAGTTTTCATTGGTGCTCTTTATAGCATTTGATTTTATTACTTTTCCATTTTTAACGCTATTTAAGTGGAAAGATCAGTAGAATTTTTAAACAAAAAATACATTCCCATATGTTAATTGAAGAATATAAAATTAAGACTCAAATAAAGAGTTATTGTAAGATTTACTTTATTTAGAAATTGATGATTTGGATGATTGTTTTATATTATCAATAATCCTTCATTTCATTTCATTTACCTTCAAATTTAGAAGAGTTATAATTAAATTTAGCGATGATGAAGAAATACCTTATTTGAGAGTTTATTAAGAATGTTACATATTCAATGTTTATGTGCATATGAATTAAATGAAGTATCTATCGATTTAAATGATCTAGAAACTTGAGTTATTCTACCGTAAGAAATTATTCATTAGTATTTAATCATACATCTAATTTAACAGTGTTGATTTAACAAAAATAATAAGTGATACAATATTTCCAAAGCTAAAACAATCAAGCATAGATTATTGTTGTAGTATTTCTTTAAAACGTTTACATATAATATTCATCATATTAACTATTACTTATGTTTAAATGTGTATAATTATTGACTATTTTTAATTAAAGAAACATATCCAAAGTATAATAATTTAGTTACATTAAAAATCAAGAATCTCAAATTAAAAGTTGAATTTATATTTTTTATATACGTCATGTAAGAATTTCCATACTTTGAGTTGAAATATTGTAGATTTGTAGATTTGTAGATAATACAACCCATTTTAATACAAATAGAAAGTTAAAAGAACAATCTGATTTAAATGATGTATTGATTCATAATATCTATGGATATAATTTAACTATTTCTATTGAGCTTATATTAATTTATTATAAAAACATTATTTTAAATTTTAAATTTAGATAATTGCATAATTAAGTATTTAGATGAGTATATTATCATATTAAATAATTAAGTGAATTCACTACACAACCCATCTATCAAAAAATCTAACAATCCTTCTTTTAGAAAGTACATAAAAATATCCTACCCACATCAAAAAATTATATTCATCGACTCTCTGCTTACTTTTATTAATTTCTTAAAACAATTAAAAAACAAGGATAAGTACAACTTACTTACTCCAAATCTTCATTTTTAACCCATCCTTCCATTGAATTTTCCCTTGGAAATGTATTTTTTTGTTTAACGACTTTACTGATAGCTTTTCCGCCCAAATGGCGCTTAAAAAATTGAAAAAGATGAAACCAAAAAAAACACCTCTTCTTAATAAATGCATCAGGCCCAAACTATCAACTGTATTTTAAAGATACAGCTATTCAGTGTTTACTCTCGTATCAGTTATTCCAAAATTCTTACCTGTGATGCCCAACTGCTTTTATTATAACTTGTTTGACCTTAATCCTATCCATCAGCTTACTTCCTGCTTGGTTGCCTTTTCACTGTGGTCATATATTATTGAGCACCTAAGCCTAATTTCTCTCTCTCTTCTTCACAAATTTTTCCTCAATCTCTACCTCTATCTACTCTTCTTCTCCACCCAATTAAACCCTAGTTTTACCTCCAGGCTTTTAGACCATCTATAATAACTTTATATATCTATAATTTGACCCAAAACCTATATCCTCTTCTGCACGCAGCCCCACTACCATAAGTCAATGGGTGACTCTCTGGGAGTTAGAGCTGCAATAGACAAAACTGCGTCTTTCCAATCCTGAAGACAATTATTTCCCTTTTAAAAGTCAGTCACCTAAGTATTTTGATTATTTTAATAAGGATTTATATTTAAAAATCAATATATGGGGCTGTTTTTTTTAGTTTCATTATTTTTCCATTTTTTAAGCGCTATTTATGTGGATTGTCAGTAAAATTCTTAAATACAAAAATACATATATGGTGCTGTTTTTTGATTTCATCACTTTTTCCGTTTTTTAAGCGTTATTTAGGTGGAAAGGCTATCAGTAAAATTTTTGAAAAAAATACATCCCCATACACTTAACAACACTAAAATCCTAGGGTAAATTTTATAAAAATACATTTGTTCCAAACTATACATATGTTAATGCGATATAATATCCTAATATTAAATTTATAAAATTCATAACTATATCAAGTGCTTTTTTACTATTAATCTATTGAAAACACATTAATTTTTATTTTTATCATCTCAAATTATTCCTTTAACTCTGGTAATTTAGGTAAATCTCCAATTGTTTGTCCTACTTTAATTTTTTGATTATTTTCAATTTTGAATTCAAATTCTCGGGTGCTTCAAATACTAATACAATAGTGGAACCTAAACAAAAACCACCGATTTCCTGTCCTGAATTGAGTGGATATCCTTTTAGTAATGGACTGGCTTTAGAATAAGATACTTGAGTGTATGTACCACGATGTGTTATTTTCCTTTCGTTTGTTTTTAAATCCTAGATTATTATTAATGATTAATTTATTAAATAAAGAAGGTAATATAAAAATAATTAATCTACCTCATCAAAATGGATTTTAATAGAACCAACATTAGTGGCTCCAACAGGTAACATGGAAAAGAAGCCATGCTTCCATTTACCAATTAGAGCCACTCGTTCATTTAATACAAATAAATTTTGTAAATATTTTAATATAAAGGGAGATACTGAATATAATTCACCTAACATTAAATTAAATTAAATTAAATATAAAGTAATAATGGTAATAACAACAACATACCAGCAAAATGACGTCTTAACTCCACTACCCAATTTGTAGGTGAATGGAATCGATGGTAATCCCCAGGTGCTAAATAAATCACTGTAAAAAATAATTTTCTCCCATTTGAAATTGATTCCCATGGTTTTTTATCTACACGTTCCTTTTTAATTTCATTTTCATCATGAGGGTGTTCTGTAGTATTTGATTCACCGCCAAATAACCCAGCTAAAGAATAATTAATTCCATTAACATTAGCAAATTCTTCTTCATTTATAACTTCTCCTTTATAATTTACAGGCATTGTTTCTTGTATTATACTTGAAGTTGTATCTCTCCCTAATAAATCATTGATATCATAGCTTATACCCTTGATTTGTTCAATATTGTTTCCTGTTACTTCACCAAAATGTAATACTCTTCCATCTGCTGGACTTATCTAAAATTAAAGTTAAAATAAATTAATATTTTATAAATTATAATATAATTTTGTGTTTATAATAAAACTTACTAAAATAGCATCATCTAAAGGTCTAACGCCTGGTTTTAATTTACGAAAAAAGAAAGTAGATAAATTAGGATAATTTTTTAAATTCTGATCTTCCATTTCATTTAAATTACATCCAAATACCCATGAATATAATCTTAAAGAAGGATCTCTTAACCATACTGGTAAATTGATTTCATTAAATAACCCAAACATTCGACTTAGCGTTTTTAATGGTAAAGAAGTATATACCTGTAACTAAAATAATAATAACATTACCATATTTCAATGAGATTAGCTTGAACCTGTTTACCTGCCATGGACCTTTAGGTGTATTAGTTTGTTCTTCATCATTGTTATCTCTCCTCTTTTTCCAAAAGGAATAAAAAGCAACAAAAGCGATACCCACACCGATGGGCAATGGTGTCCAATCAATTGGTGTACTTTTCCATGCTTTTTTAGCTTTGGCTAATATTTTCATTTGATTAATATATTATATACTTATATAAATAAAACAAAATAAAAAACTCACTAAAAAATGATTCGTTACTATTAGATTGCTGATTTTGTTGATTTTGCTGATTTTGGTGCTCATAGTTAGTATTATTATTGGTATTGTCAGATTTGCTTGAATAATAAAATTGACTCCGAGCTCTGTAAGCGGTGGTATTTAATTTATAAAATCTATTTCTTAAATTCAATCCAGTACGTGATACATAAGGGTTATTATTTGTTCTACTCACATTCTTGTATAGGTTACTAAATCTCATACTTGAAAACATACTCTCTTTAATATATAATTTTCAAACAAGCGAGAATAATGATTTTTTTATTTTTATTTTTTAAGTTTTGACTTTGGAATGTCTTCTATTTATATTTTAAAAATATACTGGATTACTCTTTTTTTTAAAGTTGGTTATCCAAAAAAGTGAAATTTCAATTTGGTCAATTGTTATTGGTTCCTGGAGTTAAATTGAAAATAAGGTTTCTAAAAGCATTAAAAATTACACGACTAAATGGAACAATATATTGATTATTAAACAAATAATATATTATATTATTATTATATTGTTATAATATAGTTTATCTTATAATATGTATTTTATTTAATTAATCGAAATAATACAAGCTATAATTTAAATATCAATTGATATAATAATGACGCCTTTATTTCTCCATAATTTCACTTGACTTAATTAAGTAAAATTTAAAATTCCAATTAAAAATTTGACAACCCTAACTACTAATGATACAATAAGAATTCACTTAAAAAATCAAAAACAATAAACATATAAAAATGTCACTAATAAAACATATAAAAAATTAACTTAATAAGCTAAAATTTAGTCTTCCTTTACTTATAAATAAAAATCTCTCCATCCTTATCTTAAAATCACAGCTGCATTTCTAACTGATAAATATTCTTGTGGTACTTCTAATGGTAAATTTTTGATTACTTGATAAACTTCTGAACTACTATATCTTAAATTTGTTTTTGGATCAAGATAAGGAGCCTATCAATAACAAATCAATAACTTATTATTATTATTATTAAAAACTTACTTGAAGTCCCGTAATATCACAATACTTTTTGGATGGTAATACACTTGGTGAATTATCTAATTGCCAATCTAAAATTAAGTATTTTATTAGCCTAAACTATATTTGAAAATAAAAAAACACTTACAATACACTGGTGGGTTTTTTAGGTTAATTCTATTTGATTGTGAATTTTTATCATATTTACTCTTTCCTGTGAAAACACCTGTAATTTGAGCTTTTTCTTGAGTAATAATTTGTTTTGCTGTACGATATCTTTTTGGTGTAACATATTTCTCGCTTTTAAATGGACATTCAAAATCATATAAATTTTCTACTTTTTCTTTACCAAAGGAAGGCGAAATGGAATTTTTGGAATCATCATGGTTCTGGAATTAAAAGTTAGGTTTCGATGGTATCAGAAAGATATTGAAATTACCCTTTTTTCCACTTCTTTTGGTAATTTTAAAATTACTTTTTTAATTCCTCGGGATTTACTCCTGTTGGTTGTTTGTTAATAAAAGCTTGGATTTATTATATAGTATTACTTACATTTTTTGTAATAAATAGTATAAATTACAATGATATTAATATAAAATGTTAAAAGATAAATCTTACACTCAACGAATTAAACTTTAGAAAAAAAAAGTAACAAATAAAAAGTAAAAAAATCGAGACTCAATTCAATAGATGACGAAAGTTAATTGAAAGGAATAAAACCAGAATGTTTCATTTCCTTTTTCTTTTTATTTTTATGAGTATAAAAGTAATAACCTTAAGCCGTCGTCTATTAACCTTAAATAAACCATATTGTTCACTTACAACATTAAAGAATATCCGTCTAATGAGTACCAAGCCTGAATTACCTACTTTAAAAAAAGAAGATTATTACCATGAGTATCATGGACAAAAATATCTTGATGAGTATCACTGGTTACGTGATGACAAACGAGAGAATGAACAAGTATTAGGATACCTAAAAAAAGAAAATGAGTACGCTAACTCCTCAATGAAACAATTGACATCAATATCCGATAAAATTTATGAAGAGATGGTATCCCGAATTGCCGAAGATGATACTTCAGTTCCAATTAAAAAAGGGGAGTTTTATTATTATAGTAGAGATATTAAAGACCATCAATATCCATTGAGATGTAGAAAGTTAAAGGAGGATGGAAAAGAAGAGGTTTTATTAAACTTGAATGAATTCAAAGACGAATATTTAAGTTTAGGAGCATTTAAAGTTAGCTCTACCAATGATAAGGTAGCTTACACTTTGGATACTACTGGAGATGAGAAATATAGTTTGTATATTAAAAATTTTAAAACTAACGAAACTAAATTGGAATTAACCGAAGTTAATGGTTATATTGCTTGGTCTAGTTGTAATAATTATTTATTTTATACTAAAATGGATGAGACCCTCCGTGCCAATCGATTATATAGACATAAAGTTGGAGAATCTCAAGAAGAAGAAGAATTATTATTTGAAGAATTTGATTTAAAGTTTTCTTTAGGGTTATCAAAAAGTATATCTGAAAAATATTTATTTATGACTACTTCTTCATCAACTAGTTCTGAAGTGCATTTTATTAATCTTGATAAACCGGAAGAGGAGTTGAGATTATTTTCTAAACGTCAAATAGATCGTATTTATGAATTAGAGCATCAAGGAGAGAATTTTTTAGTTTTAACTAATCGTTATTTAAATGAAAAATTTATCAATTTTAGATTATTAAAAAGTAAAATTAGTACTGAAGAAAGTGATGAAAATCATTGGGAATCTATTTTAGAGTACAATAAAAATATTTATTTAACCTCAGTATCAGCAATTAAAGATTATGTTTTATTAGAAGAAAGATACGAAGGGTTAGCACAAATTCGAGTAATTAATTTAACAGGTGAAGAACATCGAATTGAATTTGAAGAACCGATATTTGTAGCTGAATTGGAATCCGCTTATATTAATTATAATGAAAATGAAATCGTATTTTCATATTCTTCATTAACCACCCCCAACTCTGTTTATAAATTTAATCTCATTAATAGGCAAAGAAAATTATTAAAACAACAACCTGTATTAGGTGATTTTAATAGTCAAGATTATCAAAGCGAAAGAGTAATCACTTCAAATGGTGTACCAATCTCATTAGTTTATAAAAAAGAATTAATTAAAAAAGATGGCTCTAACCCATTACATTTATATGGTTATGGTAGTTATGGATATTCCATGGAGCCTTATTTCCGTACCAATATTATCTCTTTATTAGATAGAGGATTTATTTATGCTATTGCACATATTCGTGGGGGTACAGAGTTAGGTAGACATTGGTATGAATTAGAAGGTAAGATGTTGGAAAAGAAAAATACTTTTAAAGATTTTGAAATCGCGGCAACTACCTTAATTGAAAAAGGTTACACTTCTTCTCCTTATCTTTCAATGGAAGGTAGATCTGCTGGTGGACTTTTAATGGGTGCTGTATTAAATAATAATTATTTGAGATTTAATTCAGTGATTGCTGGTGGTAAGATTATTATATATATAAGTAATAACAGAACTTATTTGTTTCATTACAACCTAGTTCCTTTTGTTGATGTAATTAATACTATGATGGACGAGACCATTCCATTAACAGTAAATGAATATGAAGAATGGGGAAATCCCAATGAAAAAGAATATTTTGATTATATGTTATCTTATTCTCCTTACGATAATTTACCTAAAAATCCAAAGAATTTTCCTCATTTATTAATTCGTTCAGGTTTGAATGATCCAAGAGTACAATATTGGGGTAAGTTTTATTATTTATGCGATTTTAGTATTTTATCAACTAATTATCAAATTTATTGTCATTACAGAGCCAGCTAAATACGGAGCAAGATTAAGAGATATATTAAAAGAAAGTCATCCAAAGCCAGTATCCAGTTCTGAATATGAAGAAAGTATGAGAAATGAAGCTAAAATATTACATTTAGTTAATATGGGTGCGGGTCATTTTGGATCTTCTGGTAGATATGACTACCTTAAAGAATTAGCTATTGATTATGCGTTTTTAGTAGCAACTGCCAAAAGATTGGAACCTTTTAATTAAAATACAGTAATAGATTGGAATTTATGTTTTTTATACTATTATTTTTCTAATTTAATGTTATTATATAATAAATATTTTTAAATGATTTCAAAAGTATTTTCGATAATTATACAATTCATGTTTGAATGTTTAAGTATCAATAGAGAGATTTAAATAGATGCCTGGTTTAACATTAACAAAATGATATTGTTAAATAGAAATGTCTATAAACAGTTTTAAAAATTTAAACAGAAAAAATATGGGGATGTATTTTTGTGTTTAAGAATTTTACTAACAAATTTGCCACTTAAATAGTGCTTAAAAAATGGAAAAAATAATGAAGTCAAAAAAACACCCCCATATATATTTAAAGATATGGACCATTGTGACCACGCAAATGATTTGTTTAATTACTAGTAGCTATCAAAAAACTGTTGGTAATTGGGCAAATCGTTTACATGGTTACAGTGGCCCATACCTTCAAACTTCATTAGTATTTAGCACTAATTATAGTGGAAATATTTATTAAAATGAGCAAAAAACATAAAATGAAGACTATTCCATTAGTATATCAAAAGCGATATTCCAAATCAATAGAACTCCAAAATGATTCTATTTTACGAACTTAATTCTAAATAAAATAAAATTTATTCCATTCATTTCAAAATTCAAAATTTAATAAATTAAAATTGTTCTTAAAATACAAGCTTATTTAACTTTTGCTGAAAACAATACGAATAAAAGGCAAAGTAAATTTCTACTAATTTAACATTCTTTTAATAGTTCAATACGTAACAGAGATATAAGTCAATACGAAAAAATGAAACCTTTAAATATCTTATTGTTATACAATATTAGTACAAAATACTTGGCAGTGTAAAAATAAAATGAAATTTCATTTTATTCATATTCTTAATTTTCTATCACAGGGTCATTTCTCTTGAATATTTTCAAAATGATCCTTTTATAAAAAATAAAATGATTTAAAATTTTAAAGAAATATTCAATAAATTAAGTTGAAACAAAAATAATATTATACAGGAAATATTAGTATTAATGGATGTAGTATACTTTATTTAGATATTAACTAATTAACTCAAAAATATATTCACATAACACCATTAGGATATAAAATAGAAAATAAGTTTAGAAATCGATTATAATAACATAAATAAATAATATATAAGGTTATTAAACACTAAAACCTTAGCCCTAACAAAAAAAATCTCATCTCACTAAATAAAGGTAGTTTAAAAATTAGAACAAAGAGAGAAATCGGTTATAAAACAAGGCTTCATTTAGAAAGTCCAATCACTCAAATTTTAGAGCACGTGGAAAAATATATGATTAGTTTAGAAGATGCAAAGAAATGATTACAAAATCTTGGTTTTGTGAATTGCTAAAAATAGTTAATTCCTTTAATGGCACAAGTTAAGGAGCTGGTAACAAGAAATTATGCAAAATTTAATGAAATCATTGGCTAATAAAATCGAGGATGAATTTTCATGATTGGCATAGTTAATGAGTCGGATGGTACAGAGAATTGAGGGGATAATAAACCCATTTTATTTTGCTTTTTATTATTAAATATTTTGTATAAATTATAAAAGCATAATAGAGATTATGATAACGAATAGTATTAAAAACAATACCAATACTTCGCTAAGCTTGGATTCATGTTTAAGCAATGAAACTAATGAGAATGTAAAGTATAATCACTATATCACACGAACAATATTAATATTGTGTTTTTTTAGCTTAAAACTTATAACGAGAATTATACAAAGAGATTGGATCCGATTAATGAGCTCATTGAAACAGAAACTTCATTTTTAAATGACTTGACATTAATCCGAGAAGTAAATAAAAAATAACTATTCATATAAAGTATTATATTTAACAATTCCATTCTTATTAGGTTTATATCCCCAAGATTAAAGAGTCATGTTTATGGAGTAAATCGGACCCCAATGTTATTATCAACAATATATTTTTTAATTATGAGAGCTTATTGGAAGCATCCGAAAATTTAGTGAACAATTTAAGAAAAAGAAGAGAAGAAGATAGTTTAATGAAAACAGTTGGGGATATTTTATTAAGTTTCACTAATGATTTGAAAAATTTTGGTTATTATGCATCTCATGCTCAATTCTCAATGAAATATTGGTTGAGTGAAAGAATTAATGAAACTACTTTAGCGAAATATTTACTGGTAAGTGATAGGTTTATTTGTATTCGGAAATAGAATTAATATTTTTATTGTTATAGAAATGTGAATTAGATAAACGAGTGAACAAACGTAATTTAGATACCTTTTTAACCCGACCAACTTATCGATTAGGACAATACCCATTATTAATTAAAGAAATATTAAAATATACCGAAATGAATAGTAAAGAGAGTAAAAATTTATTAGAATCCTTAGCAAGATTTGAATCTTGTTTGTCATTTATTGATTCCATTACAGATAAAGAAGAAAAGAGACTACAATTAAAAGAATTACAAGATCGTATGTTTTATAAAAATGGGGATATTTCGGTAAGTTTATCATGATGGCAATAATAGTTTATATTATTATTTATTTATTTATTTGTTTATTTATAATTGTTATTTTAAAATAGACATTTGGACTTACTGATGAAAATCGAGAAATAATTCATGAAGGCAATTTAATCAAACCCCCTTTTGGCCAACAGTTAACTTTATTTTTATTTGATCATGCTTTATTTTTAACAAAAGCAAAAAGAATCAAATTTACTAATATTGATGAATATGAGCTAATTCAAAAGGTAAGCCAATTTTAATAATATTAACATAATAATATATAAGTTAAAGGTAGCCGATTATTAATTTATTTTATTTAGCCCATTGAACTTGATCAGTTACATTTAGAAGAATACAAAGGGATTATGGGAATAACTTATTCAAAAAGTAGTAACGATAGTGCATTTACAATAGTCAAAGTGAATCCAAATACTAAAATCGAAAAAATTAATTTAATTTGTACTTGTTCAAATGAAAAAGAAATTTGGATGGGAAAAATTAATAAACAAAGAGATATTTATATGGCAAAAAAAGCCATGGCCAAATTTAAAAATAGTAAAAACAAGTCATTTACTTGCTAGGATGATTAAAGGTCTAGAATCAATGGCTTCATTTATCAAAAGTCATGATACTTTGTTTGTTTTTTAGGTTGATTGAGATGAGAAGAGTTAAGTTATTTTTTCGATGAAGTTATTGCTGTTTTTTATAGCATGTAACGATACACACGGTACTCTTGAGTTTTATTGCTTCTTATTCAATAGTATCTGGATTTGGCTATATTAAGTTTTAGTTGTTTTACTGTTCACTCTTTTCTATGACAAAGAGTACAAAATAGTTTTAATTAATAAATAGTAGTTTATTTATTTTGCATTAAAAATTAACATTTATTAAAAATAAAGTTTATAAAATGTTTTTTATATTAAAAACTTGAGAATTATAATGGCTTTGTAGTGTGTGAAAGGTGATCAATTTAATGAAACAAAAAAAATGTTCTTTTAAAACAGCTTTCAGTTAGATGTCATTAATATTTTTTAGTTTGAAGTCAAAGTATTTTAATATAAAATTAGAGGTCCCAAAGAGAATATAGGACTTAAATTCATATTAATATAATTTGACTCCAAACTGAAATGTATGAAAAACATCTAACTGCAAGCTGGTTTAATCGTATTTTTTTGATGAAATTTGTTCAATTATTTTAAACCCCAGTTTTTAATATCATAAGCTTAATAATTGAAATTACGGTAACAAATGAAAGTAATAAAAGCATGATATTAATCCAAGGTTATGAAAAAATTATTTATAACAAGCATAAATTTAATATATCAACTACCAATAGTTTTCCAGCTTCTAAAGATTAAATAAATAATCAATTAATTTAAACGTTAATAAAAGAGGAGAAAGGGAAAGTGTTGACAAAAGTAAGGCTTGATATTTTAATTTTTTAATTTTTATTATAATGAATTTAAAAAGAATGGTAACTTCTTATTTCAATGGTGGTGAGCAATTGTTTCCATCAACGTTACCAACTTATGAAGCAGTGGCTGCAGAAGATAGAGAAGTTGAAGTTGACTCACAGTTGCATGAAGAGAAAAAGGTAAAATTAAACTACCTTACCTAATTATTTTCCAAGCACTAACCTCTTCACTATCTAGCTTGAAAATATCAGAGATTTCTTTTATTATTTTCAGACGCTATTATGTATCGGGATGTTATTTTTAATCTTTTTTTCATTTAAAACGTTATATGTTACTTTTACTGGCAGCTTACCAAATTTACAAGAGATGCGGTTGATGAATAAATACCATTTAAATAATGGTACCAATTCTTACGCACCAACAGTGATATTGATTTCTTTAGATGGTTTCAGAGCGGATTATTTAAACCGAAACATAACACCTAATTTAAATCGTCTCGGTAATATACAACATAAAACAACTTAAACTACAGTTACTGATAATTTCTAGTTGAATCTGGCACCTCCCCAAAATATATGATACCAAGTTTTCCTTCGGTTACATTTCCCAATCATTACTCAATAGTAACTGGATTATTACCAGACTCTCATGGTATTGTTGGAAATACCTTTTATGATCCCAAATTAAATCAAACATTTGACTATAGATCTTTGAAATCTAATTTAGAACCTCAATGGTGGGGTGGGGAACCAGTAATAATAATTCTATTCATAATATCTTTACTTTTTTAACAAATTATAAATTAGATCTGGATAACAGCTGAAGCTCAAAATATCCGTTCAGCAGTACATATGTGGCCTGGAAGTGATGTCAGCCATGGAGATATCAAATCAACCTACCATGAACCATTTAATAAACAATTTAAATTGAATGATAAAGTGAATCAAATATTAGAATGGTTAGACTTACCTTCCAATTTAAGACCAAGTATGTTGGCTGCCTATATCTTTGATGTCGATACTAATGGTCATGATTTTGGTCCAAATTCAAAAGAAACCAATGAAGCTATTAAAAGAGTAGACGATACTATCGGACAATTAATTCGAGGTTTAGAAATGAGAAATCTAACCGAAATTGTTAATTTAGTTATTTTAAGTGATCATGGGATGGCTGAAGTTGCAGTAGATAATATAATTTATTTAGATGATTATATTGATATGCATAAAATATTAGCAAATCATATATTCCCTTTGGCGGGACTTGTACCAAAGGAAGAAAAAGATATTGATAGTATTTATAATCAGCTTAAATTAGCAACTAAAAATTCAACTAATTGGGATGTTTATAAAAGAGAAGATATTCCAAGTAGATTTAAGTATGGTAAAAATGAAAGGGTACCTCCTATTGTTTGCATTCCAAAGAAGGTACGTTTAAAATATAATACTACAACAATATAATAATAATCAATTTTTATTTATTTATTTAATCTAGGGCTGGATCTTCGGAACTCAAAAAGTATATCCCCATTTGGAAGAATTAGAACATGTATATGGTATTCATGGCTATGATAATTTAGATGAAGATATGAGAGCTTTATTTATTGGACATGGGCCTTATTTTAAAAAGAGTGTGACTATTCCACCATTTCAAAATATTGAAGTTTATAATCTGTTGACCAATATCCTTGGGATTAAACCTTCGGTCAATAACGGTACTCTCTATCTTAAGTAATAAGTGAAGCTTTAATTAGCAATTAAGACACTCAGTTTTGTCAACATTTTGTAGCAGTAGTTTTATAGCATTAAATTTTATTATTATAATATCCTATAATTTGTATTTTTTATTATAATTTAATATGATAGTTTTAAATACTTGTATTGCATGGGCATATCTAGACAGTGTGCCCTAAATTATCCAATAAAAACGCTTAAAAACAGGAAATCATTATCGCAATTGGCGTCATTTTTTAAACTATCTTGATTATTATTTTGTAGTTTGTAAAATCTATTTTTCACTTAGTTGATATAAAAAAAATAAGAAAAAAAATTATATGAGGATGTGTCTTTGTGTTTAAGAATTTTGCTAACAAAATTTCCGCTTAATAGCATTCAAAAAATAGAAAAAATAATGAAATTAAAAAAAACACCCTCATACATTGATTAGTTTTATAAATGGTAGTTTTTCTGATTTCATTCCGTTGACCATTTTTTAAGCCCTATTTGAGTAAAAAGGCCACTAGCAAAATTAAACAAAAATATCTTCAAATTGTTTTTAAAGCATTTGAAAAACTACTTGAATAAAAAATCGTAATTTTGAATTTAGTTAAATTTGCAATTTTAATCAAAGCTTGGAAAAGCTAAATCAACCACCAATCACATCGACTTATTTAGGCATACTATTTATAAGTTTCCTAAAAATAAAATCTAAAAATAAAGATATGAGAGTATTTTTTGTTTAGGAATTTAATTAGAATTGACCATATTTTTATTACAGAAATATTGAAAAAAATGGAAATAAAAAAACATTATTAGATAAATTATAAGCCACTTTTTTTCTCATTCACCTAATATTAAAATAAGCAATAGAAGGAATGCAAAACTTTAACGTTCAAGTAGGCGGTCATCAAAACATATTGCAAGATGAAGATAAAGCTATAATATTCAAACCTGCCTTACCAATAGAAAAAGATTTTTATGAGCAAAGTTTGAATTTTCCAACTATTTTACCCTATTTACCTAATTTTATGGGTATTTTACACCCACGACCAAATGTGAATCTAGAAGATATAGAAAAGCAAGAGGTTAACTTGAAGGAATTGAAGCATACTAAGTCCAAAGGTGACGATGGAAATATCCTTTTTTTTTAAATTTATACTATTAATTTAACAATTAATACTAATACTCCTTAACTTTCCCTTTACCTTTTATTTGTTTAGAAAATTTATTATCCGGTTACAAACAACCAAATGTATTAGATTTGAAAATAGGTACGATATTAGCCGATCATTTAGCTACTGAAGAAAAGAAAGAGAGGATGAGAAAGAGAGCACAAGAGACTACTTCTTTTGAAATGGGGATAAGGGTCACTGGCATGAAGGTAAAATTTTTGTTCTAATTAAAACTATTATATGATAATAATGATCAATACTTCTAAAGGTATACAATAACGCCACTAAGGAATACAGGGACTATGATCGAGAATACGGTGTCAACTTAACTAAAGATACGATGATCAATGCTTTTAAAGAGTTCTTTCCTAAAGAAATAGATACTGAGTTACGGAATTGCATAATCCAAGGTTTCATAAGCGAAATCACCGACTTAACCGGTATTTTAAAAACTCTACCTATCTCGATGGCAGCTTCTTCTTTATTGTTTGTTTATGAAGGAGATAATAAAGAGCTGAGAAAAAAGATAGAGGAATATCAGTTGGATTATAACAGTGAGGATGAAGATAACGAGGAAGAAGAGGAAGAGGAAGAGCAAGAACAGATACCACCTTTTAGACTAAGATTAATTGACTTTGCTCACTCTTTTTGGTTACCACCAAAACATGAATTAGATAAAGGTTGCTTTTTGGGATTGAAGAATACAGTAGATTTTTTGGGAAAATTAGTAGAAGAAAGTAACTAAAAGTTAGGTACTTTTAAGACAAAGATAAATATATGTTAAAGATATACACCCATGCTATTTAGAACTATAGTAGTAGTTATTAATGATCAAATTTTATACGATATATTTTTAATAAAAATTTATTTATCTTTATTATAACATAAGGACATTTTTTAATAATACATTTAATATTTCTACTAATTAAAGTCCAGTTTAGATCTTTAGCTTAATGAATGGAACGTGTACGCTTCACTTCACTTCTTTGAGGTAAAATAGAATCAACATGAGGTGCCCTATGAGGCTCTTTATTTTTCAGGGCTTTATAAGCTAAAAAAGTCCATTATTAATAACACACTCCCTTTAAAAGTAATAATGAAAACTTACCTGACTCAACAATCAATTCCACTTCACAGCGATTACGTATCAATTCCATCATTGGGAATGTAGATTGCATACCTTTCAATGCCCAATAATGCACTAATTCAGGGGTTGGATTAGAAAAAAGATTGTTGTAATCCGTTAAACTCACAGAAGGGAAAATGGTCACATCTCCTGAGAAAGTTTGATCGACTACGCCACGTAGTAACCGGGGTAGAAGGCCAAAATTATCTAACTGAAATCAAAGATAAAGAGTTAAAATTTACCAACAATTCAATTAGTTTATGATTACCTGTTGAGCACGATGTAACAATTCTGATACGATAACATTACGTATCCTTGAAGTGAAAGAATCATCTTGTAGTTGAAATCCCTTTGTTACAAAGGGAGCTATGTACGGACTGGCTTGAGATACTATAAAATGGTTGACATTGAATAACTCAGATAACCTTGAGATGGGAGTTTCTCTATTTATATTAAGTAAGTTTAAATTATAATAAAAAGGAAGAGACTATTACAATTCGGATGTTAATGAATTGGTTCTTTTTATAGCTAATTAATAGTTTAGTATGAGATTTGAATAGATCATCATGTAAAATAGATTTACTTGATGAACTTAATGGCACAATTTCTCCATATTCATTTTTAATTAGTAAATCTACGGTATCATATAATCCTGAGATGGCTGCTGATTTTATGGCTGCACTGCGGATTAACTAGAATAATTATTAAAAATAAAATAATCAATTAAGATAACAGAACTAATCTTACAACATTGGGAGCGGTTAAATAATTTAAAAGTTGAGGTACTTCATTTTTTCTTAACGGGGAAACGGAAATATTTAATATTCTACCAGTTTTAAAAAATGCTTCCTAACAAAAATAAATCAACTTGGATCGACTAACAATTTCATCAGCCATTCATTGACTTACTTCAAATGTGATATCTCCAGTATTACTATAAACACAACGTTCTAATATTCTAATGTCAAGTAAATGACCTTCAAATTATTAATATCAATATCCTATCATTATAGAACAATACCACTTACCAGTCTTAAACAATCTTAACACTTTACGCCAAGTTGTACCAATTGGTTTGTTTTGTGCAAAGGCTTTTAAATTAATACCATCTGGTGTTAAAAATAACTAAATAACAGTAAATAAATTAATTATATACTTCTGAATTTACACCTACTGGTAACTCTTCATCCGTATGAATACAAACTAAAGCTGCAATTAAAGCCCCAATTTGAGTACCACAAATAATTTTTGGTAATAAACTTTGTTCGAATAAAGCCTTTATAACGCCTACATGAGCAATAGCAAACGTAGCTCCACCATGTAGGATTAAAGCTGTGTTACCAAAGGCCATCCTAAAATCATGGAGAAAATCCATTTTTACTTGGGGTGACAATTCTTCTGGTGTAGCTTGTGAGATACGTACTATTTGGGAGGATACTTCTTGGATATATTCTGAGATTAAATTTTTGGTACTAAACAAAATGAATTATTATTAGAATGATGTAACATTATAAAATACCCAGAATAACAATAAGAATATAATTTTGGATCATTCATACCACCTAAATTTCTTAATACACCTAATAAAATTTAGTTAATGATATAAGAATAAATCTATCATTTAAATAATATTTTTACCTGATCTTAAAAAATCCATCATTTCTAATAAATCATTTTTTTTATGAATTTGATTGATATATTTTAATCTTCTATAAATCAGTTGATGATCATAATATCGATTAATTGGATTGCTTTTCCATACTTCATTGTCTATTGCTGGATTTAATAATACATTATTTGTTAATCAATGTTTAGTTACCTAAAAGTCTAGGAAAGTTATAGTAAATTTTTACTTAAGTAGCTATTTTAGATTTACCTATCCAAATGTATAGCTATCTCTGAGTATTCCTCATAAGTTTCAGCATTACTTAATCGAGTTAACAAGATCTCTTTAGAAGTTGGTTTTATTATAGAGGAGATGAATTTCTAAATTAAATGCATAAAGTAATTAACTATTAATGTACATTCTCAACTCCGATTACTTACATTCCACCAATAATGTAATACTTCAACCCATAAAAAGAAGCAAGCTGTAACTATATCAATTAGCTTACTAAAGAATCCCATTTAATGAAATTGAGTAATATATTTCTAGATAATATTAGTTTTTGATTTTTTTAGTTGCTTTAATTTATGACGTTTGTTTTTCAAATGATTTAGACGTTTAACCAAATTGGTCATATTTAAGAAAGTTATTAGTGCGTTTATGAGTACTTGCTTTGTAATATTTATGTATAGGTTTTATTAAAATTACTAAAATTATGTTTTAATTTCGTATATAATTCATTATAATTATACATGTCCTATTAACTTAACTTATATTAAAGTATTTTATTTATTCTAAAAGTTTATTTAGATAAATTATTTAGGAATAGTTTTATAATCATGTTCAATTCAAAAGCATAAATTTTGATTAAAACATAAAAATATAATATAATTAAACACAACATCTATTTATATTTTATCAAACTAATTTTAACTAAATTAAAATTAATATTCATACAAACTTATTTTTAAAATTAAAATACTCATAAATAAATCATTAAGCATATCTCATCACATTGAAAACTCACTTTTGATTAGCCAAAAATACAAGAAACCTTAATCCAACTTGGGAAAATGAGGTAAAAAAATCCAAAATTTAAAAATTTAAAAAATCCAAAATAATTTGACCGCCAAAACTATCAATTTATACTTGATTGTGGCACATTCATTTTTTAATTCATTGAATTTCAACTTTAGCTTAAGTAATGGATCAACATAATTTAGATACATTAAAAAGAAGAAAAGAGTATCCTATAGTACCACCAAAACCAATGCCACCGGTACCAATGCGACCATCCCATAGCAATGGAAACGCAACTTATCAGGCACCTAATTATCAAGCACCAGTATTACCTTCACGTTCTTCAGAGTCTAGAGACTCTTATAGCACACACTCAAGGAACAGCAATGGTAGTGGAAGCTATAAAGTACCAAGTTTACCCCCACGGTCACCAGAAAGGCGAGATAATTCATATAATACCCATTCAAGAAATAACAGTGGTGCTAACAATAAAATAGCTAATCATCAGTTTAATTTGGATTCTAGTTATACTACTAATCAACAAAATACAATGATACGTCATAGTATTAATTTTATTGCACCACCTAATTTTTCTCAACAACAAGGTAGTAGTATTCAACAAGAAATCAATAATCATCCACGTCAAAGTTATAAGTTCCCAGATCCAGCGGATTATCTTACTTCTAAAATAAGTCCAGATACAGGAGAGTTTAGTCATAGTGATGGAAATGAAGATTATGTAGATTCTATACCAGCTTTAACTTGGGCTAACCATGATAGTTTTAATAGAGATAAGATAGAAAATCAAGATTATTTTAATCATAATGAAAATTTACCAGCTATTATTTATGATCATGAGCCAAATAATCCATTATCCCCTGGCGCTCAAAGAAGGAATTCATTAAGTTGTTTAACTACTTTAGGGCTAGATAGTAATTTGGTTTCTCAAGAACAAATTTTACATCCCGGTTTATTAAGTGAAATTGTGGAAAGTTTCAAGAGAACATCTCAGGAGATAATGACTGGGTCCCAGATACTGGTAAGATCATTTTTCATTTGTTTAATACTTATTTATATTCAATAAAAATATCTAGGATTTAATAGAAAAAGCAGCGAATTTACCCAGGGGAAATAGAAGTTATTCTATTCTCATTTGCCAGGCTTTAGAACCCTATAATATATTCACACATACTGTGGACGAAGATTTGCCCCTACTAGATGGCTATGAAGAGATTTACGTTGTAGACATTGGTCGATTACAAAAGCCTACATTTTCACCAAAATCAGTATTAACATATTTGACTAAATGCTATTATCCTACTTGTTCTATTATAGAGCCCTGTAATCAATATGGGTGTCCAACTAGAGTATTAATATTTTATTGAGTATTTTTAATATTTTAACATTTTATAGAAATTATACTTAACTGGGGATGTTGGTGTATATAAAGTAGTCAATAGACTATGTGGCAATAAATCGGATTCAATTCAATCAATAGCTCATAGAAAAAGTAAAAGTCATGTGGATATTTCTAGTATTGCAGATACAGATACATTGGTACCTTCTATATTTACAATTGATTCTTCGTTACATATAGCTGAAGTAAGTTGTATTTTATTTAAGCAAAATTTAAAAAGTTTAACCCATTGAATAAAGGAAGCAGAATTATGGATTCAAGCAGTACCTAAAGAAATAGTAGAAAGTGTCAATGTAGATGAAAAGAAGAGACAAGAATTGATTTTTGAAACAATTAAAACAGAAAGAGATTTTGTTAAAGATATGGAATTGATTGACGTAATTTTTGTAAGAGCATTAAAAAAAGGAAATGTATATGAAAAAAGTCGAGTAGAAGCAGTATTATCTACTTTATTTTATAATTATAAAGATATTACCTTAATCAATCAAATTTTATTCCAAAAATTAAAAAAGAGACAAATGGAAGATTATATAGTTTACCAAATTGGGGATATATTTTTAGAATGGGCTAAAAATTTAGAATGTTATGCTCATTATGGGGGTCATTTGGCTTATACTCAAGATTTTATTAAAAATGAAATTGAATACAATCCCAAATTTGCTCAATTTTTAAAAGAATGTGAAAAACATCCAGAATCTAGAAGATTATCTATTCAATCTTTTGTAGGTAGAGCTACCACCCGTTTAGGTAGATATCCTTTACTTTTGGAAAGTATATTAAAAAAATCAAGCGAAAATTCACCAGATAAAATCCTTATTCCTCAAGCTTTGGATTTAATTCGTGATACCCTTAACTTAGTCAATAAATTGGCTGGTGAAGCAGATGAAAAATTAAAAATTAATTATATTAATTCACATTTATATTTTAAACCAGAGGATGAATATATAGTAAGAATTTTTATTTTTATTTTTGTTTTTGTTAATATTTTATTAATTTGTAAATTTAAAGGAACCCAATTTAGATCAACCTGGTAGAAAATTAATTAAAGAAGGACCAATGAAAAGGGTATCACCTGCAGGAAATCAAAATATTAAACTGTTTTTATTTGATAATGTTTTAATATTAGCAAAAGAAAAGAAAAAAGTAGTTACTGAATATAGAGCCATATGCCCAGTATTTTAATTACAAAACTTTTAAATAATTTAAACTAATTTAACTATTTGTTCTAATTAGGCCATCCCATTGCATGCTATGCATATCAACGAAGATGCAAATGTCAAATCCTATTATCAAAAGTTAGCAGAAACAACCAAAACAGCAAGACCATCTACAGAAAATACATTAGTAGCTTTACCACCAGATAATGATTTTGTATTCTCAATCACTTATTTTGGTAAAAAACCAGGAGTTCAATACATTACAGCTGCCAATGCTAAAGAAAAATCAACTTGGGTACAATTGATTCAAGACGCTATTCAAGCTTCACCTTATGTAATGAACAAAATTGTACAAACCTGTAATGTATTTCAATCAGCTATGAACCAAGCTCATATCATTTGTACTTGTGATTATAAAAGTAAATTAAACTGATGAATATTTATTAACTAAATTTAATATATTTATTTAATTAGCTAAAATTGATCAAGTATTTGTATTTGGGTGTGATGATGGTGTTCATATACTTTCACAAGCAGGAGCTTTAAGACGTGTTATTCGATCTACTCATAAAGTGATACAAATAGAAATTGTAGAAGAATATCATGTGGTGTTAGTATTAACTAGTAATTATTTATTATTTTAAGTTTTATTATGCTAACTAATTAATTTTTTATTAGCTGATAAATTATTAATGGCCTATCATTTAGAAGTACTAAATGATAGTAGTGGAAAAATATCTACTTTATCTACTAAATTAAGTGAGAATGTAGCTTATTTTCGAATTGGACAAAACGGGAATCAAAAATTATTAATATCAGTGAAGCATAATTCCTTAAAATCTTATTTTAAAACCATGGAATTTGTTAATATGAATAATGAAACGAAATTATCTCAAAAAAACAAATTATTATGGCATTCAAAATATAAAACAGGATTAAGATTTTTAAAGGTAAGCAAGGATTATAGAAATTAAAGCTTAATAATTTTTGATATTAATTAGTTTTTTCCTATAGAAATTTTATGTAGCTACTATTGCCAATAATGTTAGCTTTTTAAAAACTAGACTAGCTATTGCTTGCGGGCCAGGTTTTGAAATTGTTTCTTTAGATGCTTTAGATAGAAATTATAGTAAATATTTATAAAGATTACTGATAAATATATTTAATAATATTTAATATTGATATTAATTTTGATTAGGTGTACCTGAACTTACCGACCCAATTATAGCAAGTGATTCAAATTTATTTTCAAGATTTGTAAATGCAACACCACTTTCTATGTTAAGAGCTAATCCTGGGGAATTTTTACTTTGTTATAAAGGTAATATTATATTATATCATTTATTACTATTATAATATTTCTATTTAATTTTTTATATTAGGTTTTGGATTATATATTTCAAACAATGGTAAAACTTCACGTGGCAAACAATCTGTTGTTGAATGGCTAGCTTCACCAACTAATTTTAGTAAGTTTATTACTTTATTATTATATTATATTAATAATATTATCAATTTATTTATTTAATTTTAGAATTAATTTATCCCAATTTAATATGCTTTGATACAAATTTAATTGAAATAAGAAGGATAGACACTGGAGAATTATTACAAGTTATCTTGTGTAATAATTTAATCTTATCTAATCCAACTGATCTTAATCAAGTTGAAACTCAATGTATCACTGATACTAAAAATCAATCAGGTCAAAGATTATTTCGTATTTTAGCACAACCACAAACAATTCCACCTTCTCCTGCTGGTGTTATGGATTCTTATGATTCTAAATAATTACAACTATATCACATCAAAGTTAATATTAGAAAATAATCAATATTTCATATTTAATAAATTAATATTCAATTAAAATAATAACAATAATATAAAAATAAACTTTTATTTTATATAATGAACTATTTATTATTTGCAATAGTAAATAATAATTCTAAAAGATTAAGATAATCGTCTCCACCTAAAGCACAAGCTACATCCACTTTACCTAAACAAATACCAATATTTGCTTTTTGTAGTGTAGTTAAGTGGACACTTTTTAATATAAATTTACGAATCTAGAAATAATAAATATAAATAATGATTAATAATTAATAATTAAAACTTACTTGTTGTAAAATACTATCTAATGGATATCCATCAGCAATAATTGTTTTACAAGCTTCAATCATGTCACCACTACCTTTAGTCATAGTTGTATTTAATAGAGTCTCGATTACATTATCCGGTATTACCTTAATAAATTTTTTATTAATAATTTGATTTGATTTAATAATTAATACTCTAAATTAACTTACTCCAGCAATTTCATCTACTTGTTTACAAGTTAATTTTTCTTCATAATATTTTTGAGAAGATTGTAATAACATAATAGCTCTTCTCAAATCCCCATTACATGTCGTTATTAATTTTTCAAGTGCCTAAATAAATATATTACTTAACTAAATAACTTTTACAATTTCAATTGTTAACTACTTCATTATCATAATTCAACCCTTCACTTTCACAAATAAATTGCAATCTTTTTAATCCCAATTCTTGTGGTATTGGTTTAAATCGAAATTTAGCGCATCGAGAAGCTAATGGCTCAATAATACTAAAATATTAATTATAAAATTATTAGTCCTTTTAATAATTAAGTTGAATTGAATTGAATTACCGAGAAACGTAATTACAAATCAAACAAAATCTAGTAACTTTAGAATGTTCTTCCATAATACGTCTTAATGCAGCTTGTGCATCACTGGTTAATGAATCAGCTTCATCTAATATAATAATTTTATAACTGATTGAATGGCCATTAGCACTTTCATAAAAAAATTAATGGATTTAAAAAAATGCTAATTAGGAATGTTAATCTAATTACTTAACCCCAGTACTCACACTTCTTTTTGCAAAATTTTTAACTTTTTCTCTTACTACAGCAATTCCTCTTTCATCAGAAGCATTCAGTTCTAAGACCTTTTCTTTAAGTTCTTTTTCTCTGTAATTCGAAATTTAAAAATGATGAATAATTATTAATCATGAACTCTCACTTACCCATACAACTCTCTAGCTAAAGCTAAAATACTACTTGTTTTTCCAGTACCTGGTGGACCATAAAAATAAATGAGGTAGCTAAATAGAGATAAGGGAATTGAAATCAACATTTAAAAAATAAAAATAAAAATAAAAATCAATCTACATTCTTGGAAGTGATACTTTTACGTAAAACTTGAACAATTTCTTCTTGAGCACTGATTTCACTCATATCCTTTGGACGACTATTAACTTGATTAATTTTATCTTATTTCAACTCAATATCCCTTTAATTACTATTTTTCAATCCATGGTAAATTTGTTTTCGTGGCCATTATAAAATTAAAAAAGTAAGCATCCAAATTTTGTAAGTTTTCGATTTCATTCATAATTTCTCTAGTTTCCAGGTTTAGTAAATTGATGAATAGTATTAAAAGTAAAAGTAAAATAATGAAAGTAAAAAATAAGAGTAATTTATTTAATTACTTAATATAATAATATACTCATCTAAATACTTAATTATGCAATTATCTAAATTTAAAATTTAAAATAATGTTTTTATAATAAATTAATATAAGCTCAATAGAAATAGTTAAATTATATCCATAGATATTATGAATCAATACATCATTTAAATCAGATTGTTCTTTTAACTTTCTATTTGTATTAAAATGGACTGTATTATCTACAAATCTACAATATTTCAACTCAAAGTATGCAAATTCTTACATGACGTATATAAAAAATATAAAATTCAACTTTTAATTTGAGATTCTTGATTTTTAATGTAACTAAATTATTATACTTTGGATATGTTTCTTTAATTAAAAATAGTCAGTAATTATACACATTTAAACATAAGTAATAGTTAATATGATGAATATTATATGTAAACGTTTTAAAGAAATACTACAACAATAATCTATGCTTGATTGTTTTAGCTTTGGAAATATTGTATCACTTATTATTTTTGTTAAATCAACACTGTTAAATTAGATGCATGATTAAATACTAATGAATAATTTCTTACGAAGTAGAATAACTCAAGTTTCTAGATCATTTAAATCGATAGATACTTCATTTAATTCATATGCACATAAACATTGAATATGTAACATTCTTAATAAACTCTCAAATAAGGTATTTCTTCATCATCGCTAAATTTAATTATAACTCTTCTAAATTTGAAGGTAAATGAGATGAAATGAAGGATTATTGATAATATAAAACAATCATCCAAATCATCAATTTCTAAATAAAGTAAATCTTACAATAACTCTTTATTTGAGTCTTAATTTTATATTCTTCAACTAACATATGGAGATGTATTTATGTGTTTAAGAGTTTTACTAATAATTTTTCCACTCAAATAGCGCTTAAAAGATGGAAAAGTAATGAAGCCAAAAAAAACACCCCCATATGGGAATGTATTTTTTGTTTAAAAATTCTACTAATCTTTCCACTTAAATAGCGTTAAAAATGGAAAAGTAATGAAATCAAATGCTATAAAGAGCACCAATGAAAACTAGCTTGTTTTTAAACTAAATAATAATGACTGATAACAATGGTCAATAACTTCAAACTTCAGAGCTTGAAGCTATTTATCATCATATATATACTATCCCATCTCTCCGATAAGGATAAAGCTAATTTTCTTGTGTTTTACAAAGCATGGAATAAAATAACAGTCTCTATACTATGGAAGAATGTGAGCTCAAGTTATTGTTCTGAATACAAAGAAAAGATGATAGAAGCTTTTGGAAAAAATGAACATTATATCAAATGATTAGATCTTACAAAGTTTTAGAAATTACCCATATATCCTCATTGTATCGAAATAGTAAAAGTCTTCTAATATTTTTCATTGATTATTTTGAGTATACGTAACATTTTGAAGACATTCAATTAATAGACTTTAATTATTTTAATTGTTCTTATAAAAGTTCAATATTAGACACCTATAATACTGAACTCGAAAATATATAGATTCGAATGAAATTAACATTGAGATTGTTTTTGAAAATTTGGAACATTTGGAAATTAGTAATTTAGACAACTGCTTACAATATTAATAGTATCACATTTATCATCAACTATTACTCTACTTACAATTAAAGACACATTTCTTAGTATAAAAAAGGACATTTTGAGAACTTGTTGAACAAATTTAATAATATGGCTATGGCCAAAATGGCTCTTATCAATCCTCAGTCAACGGAGCTTGATTACTTATTTGATTAATAGTTTCTGAAATCAAAGAAATTTAAATTTTAGCTTATGAGTGTAGGTCCAAAGTTTTTTTAAATCAATTATATGTAAATTTGGCTAATTACTCAAGAGTTGGAACATTTGGATTTTACCATTGTATTACACTGAAGTTTAAAGGAGAATCAAGCTTAAAAGAATTCAAATTAACTAATACTGACTTTTCTAAAACAGTTACAGATAATGTATTGTTTCCAGATTTGAAGTCATTAAACTTGATTGATTTTAAGATACAAATAATAAGATTTATATTTTTAACATATCAACAATTAAATTTTTACATATTGGGGTAAATGATGAAAAGGAGTTCAATGACAAATTGTTTCTATGGGAGGGAATTTATCTTAAGAACAACAATAATATAATTACGTTGAAAATTGGAATTAAATCTATAAGAAGCTTTTTTTTTTGATACTTTATACATACCATATCTCAATTTATATAAACCTGAAGTGTCATATTATAAATTTATAGCTTATATGCCATTTTTATACTATGTTATGACAAAAGACTTCAGTTTAAGCAATGTAACATTTAGGGATTAAATGCTTCAATTTAAATGAATTTATGAACTATTTTTTAACACATTTTAAAAATAGAAAATATATATAATATGTATTTTTATGAAAAATCTGAAGATAGTTATTGGTTTTTTTTATTGAGGGGTGAGATAATGTGATATTAAAACGTCAATGAACATTGACCACTATGGTACTACAAGATATGCCTTTTGATTTTATCTTACGTCAAAAGTAAAGTCAAATTAAATTATTTCCTAGCCTTTAAAGTAATTATTGGTTTTATTTTTTTTAAAATAATATTTTAAGGTAAAAACATTCTCTAATTACTCTAATTTATTGTTATAGCTATTAGCATTTAGTTCATTTGTCTTTATAAAAAATTATACACAAATAAACTGCTAGTTTACTATATCAGCTACCCTATTACTTCATGTCTGAATAAAATTATGAAAAACATAATGTGAAGCTATCAATCAAAAACGCTTAATCAAAACCAGAAGCCTAGGATTGAGATTTTTTTCCTAGTCTTAGTTACCTTATTTCTTTTTACTTTCATTACCATTTGGCATTTTTCAATACTTTGCAATCTTTTTTTGATATTTTTCTTCTATTAATTCACTTGCAACTCATTGGCTCTTTTAAGTTTTAAGCATATTTTCTATCTAAGCCCTTCTCATTTTTACTCTTAAAATTTGAACAAATGAGTAATTAGATCATTAGCTAGAAAAAGATCCAAATATATCGAATTTTCAGTTTTGCGTTAAAGTGCAACTAACGATGCTAGAACAGTATATTATCAGCTATTGAAAAAATTTCATGTGATATATTTCTTTATCTTGGTTAATAATTCTGTAGATTATGATTAATATTAAGATATGTTTCTTTGTTTAAGAATTTTACTAATAATCCTTCCGCTCAAATAGTGCTTAAAAAAATGGAAAAGTAATGAAATCAAAAAAAACATTCCCATATAACTATTTAATATTTTAAATCAAACTACAATGAACGGGAAATTCAAACTTGAGGATATGAAATAAGCACAATTAAAGAAATATCATGCCACATATCAGACAAAAATAAAGTCAGTTTACTTATTTGTTATAAAGAGTGGAATAAAGAAATCATGGTTATTTAATGGAAAGAAGGCACTCTAATTTACTGCTATAATTAACAAAGAAATAAAGAAAGCTTTTAAAAAATGTGATTATCACATTGAATGTTTGGATTCTAATGAATATTTGGCAGTACCAGTTCACTCATCAATACATATAAACAGCTTGAAATTTTGTTTATCTATAGATAATTATTTGATATATAGAGACGACTAAAAATATCCCATTAGTTAGTCTAAAGTATATTGAGTATATCAATAGCATCATAACTGAAGAATATACTTTTACTTATTGAATTTGTATTAAAAAAGCATCTCAACATCTAAAATATTTTGAAGTTGCTTCTACAAATAATTATTTTACAAACTCGATATCATTATACATGCCACTAACCATCACTATGTTGATAGTTAAATATCACACTTATAGCGGGATGTCTTGTATTAAGATTTTATTACGTGGGTTCAATAGCTTGAGAATACTTCCATTAATTAATAATGATATTGAGTTAAATGAATTAAATTGTGTAATATACAAGCAATTAAGGCAGCTATATATTGAACACATAGGTGCATCTACTTCTAAAGTATTAACATCAATTAATACCAATATATCAAATACAATTATAAACAATATGTGATGTACTTTTGTATTTAAGAATTTACCAACAATTTTTCCACTCAAACAGCGCTTAAAAGATGGAAAAAATAATGAAGTAAAAAAAACACTACTATATGATGTTTTCAAAATTAAACTAGCTGAATTTAACAAATTGCTCCCAGTTTGCGACTAAACAATTATACTGAATGTTGAATATACCAATAACTATTTGTTTGAGTATATCATTATATTATAATTTATTTTTAGTCAATAAAATTCATCCAAAAAATAAGGATAGTATAACCATATCAAAAACTTAGGGTATAATTTTAAGGATTGATTTCTTTAATCCTTTATATAACTATGTCCTAGTTTACATAACCTTGAGATAGTAGATTATGATCTTGAATATAATAGAGTGTTTTTGAACTATAAAACGATAAATAACCCCATTTTAGCTAATATATTATTTAATAATATCTCTTACATAAAGTCAACCATTATTTTTAATTATGTTTTGTTGCATTTTAAAAATGTTAAATCATTTAGACTTATGAAATTTAGTAATACATTTGTGAAGTATATCAATGATTCCAGGTTTCAGGTTTCACTTTCAAAAAACTTTTAATTTTTATATGTATAATTAATATTAAAAAAATAAAAAAATAACAAACTTACCTTTTTCTTTCATTAAATTATCATATACACTTTTTTGACCCTTTATCATTCTTTACTTACCTTTTTAGTTAATTCCACCCTTTAATCACTTCTTTAGTTTTTTTAAAATTTAAAAACACTTTATATCATAGGCAACTTCTGGACTAATCCAAAAATTAATTGAATATTACATTTAAACTGATTTAAAAATGGGTACAATTGATTTACAAAAGGCCAAAAGCTGAATAGTTGAAAAAACAATAAATAACATGTATAAGTTATTTTAGAAGTTTAGCCCAATTTTATATAAATTAATTTTTGGAAAAATTGCAAACTAAATACTAAGTGCTGAAAAAGGTTTTTTTTGCTTGATTAAATAACTCATATTAAAACACTTTTTTGTCTGATTTTATAGTTTTTTTAAAATTTTACATTATATAAAAAGTAAAAAAAACAAAGAAATTTTATTTTATTTTAATTTTTGAACTTACATATATATAGTAAGGTTAAAATTAAGGCTAGCAGATTAAAATAGTTAAAGTTAAAGCTAGAGCTATATTAAAGTTAAAAAAAGCTTTAACATTAGAAAAACAGTAATAAAATCATAAATTAATTTAAAAATAGCTTCAAATTAAATATTCAATTATAAAGAATATTTATAGATATAATAAAGTATAGAAATATTAAGCATGAAATCTAATATCTAGTAAAAAAATCATAAAAAAAATTTATTAACTATCTACGATAAATGAAAAAATCTTAACTTTAACAACTGGAATAAATTTATAAATAAAAAAATAATACATGGGGATGTATTTTTTGTTTAAGGATTTTACTAGCAATCTTTCTGCTCAAATAGTACTTAAAAAATGGCAAAGCTAATATAATTAAAAATATCCATAAATTAATTTTTTTAACTTTAAAATAATCTAAAAGAAACAACGAATGAAGATATATTTTTGTATTTAAGAATTCTATTAACAATTTTTCTGCTCAAATAATATTTAAAAGATGGAAAAAGCGATGAAGCCAAAAAAAACATCCCCATAGTCTGTTGATAAATTCAAATTAAATTTTAGCTAAATGATATTTAAATATTTAATTTTGTGCAGTTTTTTGAGTGGTTTTTTTAAGCAATTAAGTTTTTCCATAAAAATGTGCCAAATTATTTAAAATTAAGCTACTTTTTTTGACCAAGATATGGGGATGTTTTTTTGGCTTCATCGCTTAAAAAATGGAAAATAATAAAATTAAAAAACACTCTCAATATACTTTTAGCCATTTTTGATTCTATTTTACATTTGTGAAATTTGAATTAGTTTTTGCATTGATCTGGAAATTGCCTATGAGTTCACTAAATGCAAAATGTCCTAATATCTAAAGTATCCAATGTCCAATCAAATAAATGTAATGCTAATTTAATTGATTAATAAAAATAAGAGATGTTCTATCCTTCTTAATATTTCTAAAAATAAATAACAATGGGCAGTAATTTCAAACTTGAACAGTTGGAACCAAGTATAATCAAATATATTCTGCTTCATCTCCCAGACAAAGATAAAGTCAATTTACTTGCTTGTTGTAAAAAGTGGAATAAAATAATAATGCCTATATTATGGGAAGATATGACTTTAAGTTACCATAATGAACACAAAGCAAAAATAACGGAAACGTTCAAAAAGTATAGCCATTATATTAAACGTTTAGATCTTAGAAAATTCTCAAAATTACACATTAATCCTTCACTATATCCAAATAGTAGAAGCCTTTATTTACATTTAGATGTTTACTTAAAACATATAAAACAATTCAAAAGTATTCCATTAAGAGGTCTTTGGTATACAACATTCATTGGTGATGCTACAACTAAAGGATATATAGAAGCAAATAAAATTAATATTGAAGAAGTAGTTAAAAGTTTAAAACTTTTAACATTTGAAAATTTGGACTCTTACTTTGCAACGTCAATAATACCAATTTTACCATCAACTATAACTACCTTGGTAATCAGTTTTAACTATGACAATGAATTTCCATATTTTAAAAATTTGATAGATAAGTTAGATGGTTTAAAGGAGCTTGAGTTAAGTGAAATGGGCCTTGAACTGGAAGAGTTTAATTACTTTTTGAATAAGCAGTTGAAGCAATTAAAAAAGTTGTATATCAAGCATATAGATGTAGAACCTTTAGATGATATATGCATAAATTTAACAAACTATCCAAGGCTTGAAGCATTTTATTTTTATAAATTTTCTACACTTATATTTAATGGAGAATCAAATTTAAAAGAATTAACACTGAACGATGTTAGTCTAGCCAAAACAACCATAAATAATCAAATGTTTCCAACATTAAAGCTATTGAGTTTACGGAGTTGTTTTGATATTGAGCCTAAACATTTATATGCAGTTTTTAATATGTCAACAATTACTTTTTTAAATTTGTTAATATATGACAATCCAATATACGAAGATCCAATAGATCAAACTTCAATACTTTTAAATAAAGAAATTTACCCAAAAAGTGTTAATAATATGATTACATTAAAAGTTGAACATTCATCATTAAAAAACAATTTTTTTGATTTTTTATATACATCATGTCATAATTTATATAACCTCGAAGTATCAAACTGCCACCTTGAAGTTGGTATACCATTTTCAAATTACGAAAAAACAGGGAGCTCCACTTTGACTAACGTAATATTCAAGCGTTTTAGATGTTCTAATTTTTTTGTTTTTATAGATTATTTTTTAGTGTGTTTTAAAAATATTAAGTTTATTAAGTTTATAGGTTTGGAAGATATAGAGTTTTATGCAAAATATAAAGACGATTCTAGATTCTTTTTTGAAAAATAAGTGAAGATTATTTATTATTTGGTGCTGTATTGTTTTATTAGAAAATGGCGATTAATAATATTGATATTAGAAATGAAACTAAATTAAATTAAATTATTATAACCCTTCAATATGCTTTTTGACCTTTTAGTTTGAATTTAATATTAAACTATAGTGATATTTTTTAAATTATTTTGAACTTTTTAAACTTTAAATTTAAACAGGCTATTATTTAAAGTATAAAAAACATGCCAATATGATAAATTTTCAAATCTTTGTATTATATCATTAATAAGAATTTAATACATTATATAACATGTCATTTTAATTATATATAGGATAATAGATAATCCTTTTTATTAATCCTTTTTAAATTAAATAGCAATGAGCAACAGTTTGAATTTGAAAATTTGTAAATAAGTAGTATTAAAAAAATACTTTACCATCTTATAGACAAAGATAAAATTAAGCTACTGACTTGTTGTAAAGAACGGAGTAGTCTAATAGTACCAATTCTATGGGAGTTCACGACCTCCGGTTATTATCACAAATATAAAAATGAGGAAAGCTTTTGAGAAAATAGTTTTATACTAAATGTTTAGAACTTAAAAGATTTTCGAAAGTCAGTGTTTATCTTTCATGTACTCGAATAGTAGGAGCCATTGTTTACCTTTATGTATATATTTAAAGCATATACAATGTCTCTTTATATATTTTTATTGATGACATGGTAGCCAAGAAATATATAGATGCAAATAAAGTTGGTATTAACGAAGTCTTTAGAGATGTAAAATATTTGGATATCAATAGCACTAGTTTTATTGCCAACTATTACTTCACTAATTATTGAAATTATTTATTATCACAATAAAATGCCACACTTTAAAAAGCTATTTAACAAATTTAGTCATTTAAAAATACTTAATTAAATGCTATCTTTTCTCTTAAGGGATTTAACTTTTTTATTAAATGAACACTTCCCAGACAAAGGCATTAATTATTCAATATATAAACATAGAAAGTACAAAGAAGATATGTATAGATTTAAACAATTATTCGCAGCTTAGAGTATTCTATATTTTAAACTACTACAAATTGACATCTATTGGGGTATTAAACTTAAAAACTTTGATAATAACTAGCATTAATCTATCCAATACAACCATAAACAATAAAAGGATTCCCAAAATTGAATCAACCAGATTTCATTAAGTGTGATGAATTCTCGTCCGAAGCTTTATACATAATGCTTAATATCAGCAATTACTCATTTAAATTTATTGATATATGACAATTCATTGTTTTTAATCATAGGAATCTTTGTTAGACAAAAAGATACCCAAGGAAATAATGGAAAAAATCCTTTTATTCGATCCATTCAATTAACTTATCTGGTCCCTATAATGTGATTTAGTCATGGTCTGATTTATTTTTATGCCAGATAAACAAAATACTTAGACTTCAACTTTTCAAGAAATTAAAAATTGTGGAAATTTATCCAAAAGCAGATAATGATATGGGGATGTACTTTTGTTTGATAATTTTATTAATAAATTTTCCCGCTCAAATAACGCTTGAAAGATAGAAAAAGTAATGAATCCAAAAAAATATCTTCATATAATAATTCTAAAGATTCAAAAGTTAACTTTAGACCTTTAATTTTTCACATATAGGATGTTCCAGATTATACAACATTGAAGCAATTAGCTGTAGTTTTGAAACTAGTATGTTATTTTTAAGTAATATAATAGTGAGAAGTTAGACTTTCACAAACTTTACATTCAAGTGTATCATTCATTTAAAGTTAGATGAAAACATCTATTATATTACACTGCATTTTAAAAGTATAAAAAAGCTTAAGTTTGTAGCTTCAAAAGATGTGAATATTCATGCAAGATATAAAAATGATTTTAGGCTCATTTTTGTTTAAACCAAACTGACATAATATTGTTTATCATCTAATAATATGTTTTAAAGCTTAAAATAACACTTAATATATCTCCTTTTAAAAACTAGAACTCATAGTTCCGCTTTACTTCCTTCAGCTTAGTCTTTTACTTCCCTTTTGTATCCTACTGCTTTGCGTCTTGCTCTATTTAATCACTCTTATTTTACTATTAGAAGCAAATCGTTCAGAGCTCATTGACATATTTAAATTATTAGAAACAAAGTCACTTTAAACTGCTTTTGAATTTGAACTATTTGATTCATATGTAGTTAATATCATATGTAAAAACATATAGTAAACTCTATTATTTATGCTAAACAAATTTAAACTTAAGAGTGGAGAAAGGAATTATATTATCATGATGTGATTTCGAATAGCTAAACTATAAATAAAATATAATTTCGAATAAAAATATTTAGAGCAGGACTTATTGCACTATCAAATTCCATAGTGTATAAGCCCATTTATTTTAAACCTTAAAAGATTATTTTTATTTATTAAAAAGTTCTTAATGGAGAAGTGAAGTTCGCTTTTTGAAAAACTATTAAAAAAGTTATTTGGAAGACATGTTTTTGTAAGAATTGCTTAATTTTTTAAATCCTATATCTATAAAAAAGTGGTCAGATATCAAAACAAAAATAACATTAACATTTATAAACAGCTCCTGTCGCGTCAAAAAGTTATTATAAGTTCTTTTGCTCTTTTAATGTGATGTTTATAAAGCTTTTGGTTTTTTAAATAGGAAACAGCTGATATTATACAAAATCGAATACTATGATTATTAATAATAAATATACGAATCTCTAGAACTTTTACAAATTACAATTCAACCTTAGTTAAATTAGAAGTCAAACAAACTAAATTTAAACTAAGCCAATGAGACGTAGACACTACTCAATTGCTAGCCCAATAAAGTTTACAAGTAAAACCTGAGTAAAGTTGATTTTTAATTTCAAAAATTCCCTATAAGCAAGGGTAATAAAAACCGTTTAAACATAAAATTTGCAATCTATTTTTACTGAGTAAATTAACTTCCCCAAAAATTCGGTAACCCATTTAATTTGATACATATTTTATCATCTAGTTAAAACTTGAATTAAACTGTCCAACAAATTCAAACTTGAATTTTTTTAATTAATTCTATCATTTTTAACTTAAAACTTAGGGTTATACTTAAACATGGGCCAAACTTTATCCGCTCCCGTTACTGAAAAACATACCACTAATGGTTCAAACAACCGCTTTATATATGGTGCTTCCGCTATGCAAGGCTGGAGAGTTTGTAAGCAAAAAAGTAGTTGTATTATGCACTAGCTAACGTTTCTCTATTTAGCTATGGAAGACGCTCATACCACGCTTTTAAATTTGAAAGAGGATAGTATTATGGGTTTCTTTGCTGTATTTGACGGCCATGGTGGTAAGTTTATAATTCAATTATATAGTTTTTTTTAATAAAAAAACAAAAGGACAAAGTGCAGCTAAGTTTGCTGGTGTTCATTTAGCTGAAAGAATTCAAAAAGATCCTGGATTTTCTAAAGGAGAGTATTTAACTGCTATCAAAGGTGGTTACCTTGGTCTTGACTATGATCTTAAGACAGGTTTGTTTTTATCAATAACTATACTATGATTTGGCTAATTTTATACACTATCAGATCCTGATTTCTTAGAAGATGTTTCTGGATGTACCGCAGTGTGCGCTTTAATAACCGATGATAACAGAATTTTTGTTGTAAGTAATTATAGGTAGACAAAATAGTAAACCTAATCATTTTAAGGGAAATGCTGGGGATTCTAGAGCTGTACTCAGTTCAAATGGAATCGTTAAAGAATTATCTTTTGATCATAAGCCTACCAATCCTAGTATAGTTTTCTAAAGTCTATTTTAAAATAACTCTAAATATTTTTTAGCTGAACATGATAGAATCTATCAAGCTGGAGGTTTTGTTGAATATGGAAGAGTTAATGGTATGTTATAGTATGATATAATTACAAATTATTAAAATGATAAAAGGAAACCTTGCGTTATCTAGAGCAATTGGAGATTTTGAATTTAAACAAAACATGAGATTACCCGCTGAAGAACAAGCAGTAACTGGTAAAACAATCAATTAAATTAATAATCGCTTTAATATCTATTAGCCAACCCTGATATTACTGAACATAAAATTACTGATGAAGATGAGTTTATTGTTATTGCTTGTGATGGTAAAAATGAGATTCCTTGTTTTTTATTAAGGCTAACCATTTAAAAGGTATTTGGGATTGTATGACTTCACAAGAAGTAATTACATTTGTTCGTGAACGTTTAGCTAAAGGGGATGAAATATCCAAAGTTGCTGAAGATCTCATGGACAACTGTTTAGCACCAGCTAGTGATTATGGAGGCCTTGGATGTGATAACATGACAGTAGTTATTGTCGGACTTCTTAACGGAAATAGCGTAGAAGAATGGCAAAAAAAAATTGCAAATAGGACCCCAATAGCAGTACCATCTACTGAGTCAGTCGTTGAAGAAGTTAAACTTGAAAGCGAAAATGAAGGATCAAGCAGCACAGAACAGGTAGAAGATACTAACACCACCCAAAGCGAGGCCGTTAAGCAAGAGCCTGAAATCAAACCAGAGGAGTGATCACAAGGACAACTTTTTAATATCCGGAATAACGATTCATATAAAAGATTAGAAAATCGTGCTAAATTACGTAATTTACTTGCCATATTTTTAAATAGTGAGATTTTTGCACCAAACTTTATCATTAATGTCATTAACTTTAAATTTTGTGGTACTGAAACTATTTTTTGATTTTTTTTACGATTGTTTTTTGTTTTAGGATCAAGTATAAGTCAAGTTAATAGTAAATTATATAAATACACTAACAGAGTTTAAATTAATGATATTTATAAAGAAAGTAATAGCGTTAAAAAGTGTACCAAAGTTAAAAAACTTTGAAAATAATTTTTTTAAACAGCTATAAAAACAAATACTAGTTACATATAGTTTAGATTGACATTTTTAATATAAAAATGAATTAGCTAACTGTTAAACATAGAAAAATTATTTGTTTATAGTTTTAGTAGAATTACCTATTATAGTTTTGTATTAATAAAACAGTATTATTATAAATATGTGCATGTTAACTTTTTCGTCTTTTATAAAAATTGATTTCAAAAACTTTGCTAATTAAAATTCGCTTTTAGATTCTATTTACTAAGCAGTTTATAATTGCCATTAACTAAATTTTAAAATCATAGTAATAGTGTAACGACTAAAGAGGTCATATACAATAGATTTATTATGTTAGATATTTGATTTTAATTAACTCAAATAAAATTAAATATATATTAAGATAATTTATAAATATATTGTTCTAAACTATTATTTTTATTATAATGGATATCATGAAAAATATCTTATCACATTATTACACATTAATTCAGCCATTAAACTTCCCACATTTAAAATAATATGAAATAAACTTCATTTAAAGAATAACACAAGTTTAAGAATATAAAAAAAAGCTCTTAAAAATGACTATGCAATTCTTTGATTTAAAATGGCAATTGAAGAGCAAAAAAGTGTGGAGAAAATAGTACAAGAAATAGAAGAGATGGAGATAGAAGGAGGTGACAACAACTCAATGACAGCAAGCGCAAAGAAGAAGAAGAAGAAGAAGAAGAAGAAAGCGGCTGATGGGAATGATAGTAAGTTAAAATTTACTTCCAATTAAGAAAAGGCTCATTTTAGTTAGATTTAAACCAAGAGGGTAATGAAGAGCAAGTAAAAGAAGAAAATGGGGATGGTGAAAAAGAAGAAGAAAAAGAAGAAAAAGAGGATGAAGAAGAAAACGGAGAAGGTGGAGAAAGTAAGCCCATGTATCTTTGAAAAAGCAACACTTTTTATTTAAAAAAAATATTAGCTACAGAGGCTAAAAAGAAGAAGAAGAAGAAGAAGAAGAAGAAGAAGCCAACAGCACAAACAGAACCACCCACAGTCCCAGTTTCTAAGTTATTTGCAAACAATAGCTATCCTATTGTAGAGGAGATGAATTATAGAGATGAGTAAGTTTTATTAAGATAATTTAAAAACTTGTATTTATTTTTTTAGTAATTTATGGCGAGTAACGGATGAAGAAAAAAGATATTTAGAAAAAAAAGAAGAACAGTTATTTTACGATCTTAGAAGATCTTCCGAAGTACATCGTCAAGTAAAAAATAGTTACATTGATTAAAAGTATACTTATCTTTAAAAAGGTTCGTAAATATGCCCAAAAAACCATCAAACCTGGTATGGCTATGGTCGATATTTGTAATATGATAGAAAATGGTACTCGAGCATTAATTGAAGAGAATGGATTAGAAGCTGGTAATTATATTCAAACGATAGGTTAAGTAAATTAAAATACTTCAGGTATTGGGTTCCCTACTGGATGTTCTTTAAACGATTGTGCTGCACATTATACACCTAATCCAGGAGATAAAAGAACTATAAGTGAAGACGATGTTTGTAAAATTGATTTTGGCGTACACATTAAGGGAAGAATTATTGATTCAGCTTTTACTTTAACGTTCAATCCAAGATACGATCCTCTTTTGGATGCGGTTCGTGCTGCTACTAATGCTGGTATTAAAGTAACATCATCCAATATCAATTGATCTTAATTTAATTTCATTTATAGGAAGCTGGTATTGATGTAAGATTATGCGAAGTTGGAGCAGTTATTCAAGAAGTTATGGAGTCATATGAAATTGAACTTGGGGGTAAAACATATAAAAGTAAGTTATAATGACTTTATAAAAAGTCTCTTGAAATTCAACTTTATTTTAGTTAAAGCAATTAAAAACTTAAATGGTCATTCAATTGCACCTTATACCATCCATGCTGGTAAAACAGTACCGGTTTCAAATAATGGAGATGAAACTAAAATGGAGGTAAAAAGAATAAACGAATAAAAAGAAGCAAAATAATGTTTTATTATTAAGGAATTCGATGTATTTGCAATTGAAACATTCGGTACCACAGGGAGGGGAATAATAAGAGAGGATTATGATTGTAGTCATTTCATGAGAAATAGAGATGGACCAACATCTGTTTATGGGTAAATACTATTAAGGAAATGCTACTAACTATGAATTTTACTAAATAAACATTTCAGAAAGCCAAGAGCCAAAGAACTTTTAGATAAAATTGAAAAGAATTTTGGTACTTTAGCATTTTGTCGTCGTTTCCTTGAAAGAATTGGTGAGCCTAAACATCTTTATCCTTTGAAGCAGTTGGTTGATATGGATATTATAAATCCTTATCCACCTCTTGTAGACTCTAAAGGTTCCTATACAGCACAGTTTGAACATACGCTTATACTTAAACCTACTTGCAAAGAGGTAAGGTTTGATATCAATATAGTTAAGTTTTATTTTAATATTGTTTGCAGGTATTGTCTCGTGGAGATGATTATTAAAATTACAAATAGAGTTTACAATAAAAATCTAACTGAAGCAAATGTTTTATTATTCTTTGAATCATCATTAAACTAGATATTATAGCATCTCAGCTAGCTGGTTTTTATTAATATATGTTAAATAATATCTGTAAATTTGCTCAATAGAAGTAACTAAGATTAAAAGTTATTAAATTAATCGTATGGTAGCACCATTGACCTTTATCAGATGAAACAATATTGTAATATTAGGTATAAAAACTTTATACTAATTATAATTTAACAAAGTAAACTTATAAGCCAAAATTAAATCAAAAGGTATTGATAAAAATGTAAATTAACGTATTAGGCTTAAATATAATATGCTATTTAAAAATTTTAAATTTTAAACCTTAATTCAGTCTTGATATTGAAGGATATTTATAATAGAAAATAAAATGAAATGACAATAAAGCTTAAAATATTTTAATACTAAATTTAAAATCAGGTAGGGTATTTCAATAAATAAAAGACCAAGTTTTATGGTCCTTGGTGAATGTGATCAAGTGTAATCATTTGAGCCATGATATAATCTAGGAGATGAATATTAAACTTGGTGTTAGCATCAGTATCGAATTCAATGTGGGTATTTTTATATGATTTGTTTATGTGTCTTTTTAATATAAATTGTCAGTTTTGTTTTATAATATTTTATAAATGGTTTTATCTTTAAAAATAGCTTTATACAATATTAAATATTTTGATTAGAAGTGTTTTCATAACGTGTATAATAACACTCAAGAAAAACTTCTTTTTATACTATTCATTTATTCATTTATTAATAAATGAGGGTGTATTTTTTTGTTCAAGAATCTTACTAATAATTTTTCAACTCGAATAGCACTTAAAAAATGAAAAAAGTGATGATGCTAAAAAAACATTCCTAATTGTTTATATTTTCAAATTTTAACTAAGTTCAGTATTTGTTAATATTTAAAATTTAATAATTTCAATAAAAAGTTTTTATTAGCGTTAATTATATCTATTACACACAATTCAATGCTATTTAAATTCCATCGTAATACAGTAGCCATCAAAACAAATATAATAATTACCCTGAAGTATAAAATAAAGCTTAAATAGATTTACTTAATTTATTCTCAAAAGATATTACAATTAACAAGCAGATAGTTAGCTAAGATTTAATTCTTTGGTGGATTAATATAGAGCAACTTGTTTGGGGACTTTTTAGGGATATCATTAAGAGTATCTTTGATAGCAAGGTCAATAAGCTTCTTTTTAAGTTCAGCTGGAGAAGGTGTTTTTTCTTCAAGTGATAAAAGGTAGGCAAGAGCACCAGCTACATGTGGAGAAGCCATTGAAGTTCCGGAAATAGTGTTAGTAGCAGATTTGCTTCCACGCCAGATAGAGTCAATGTCTTTACCTGGGGCAAAGATATCAGTACAGTCACCCCAATTAGAAAACCATGCACGTTCATCATTAATAGTAGTAGCACCAACAGTGACTGCGTTTTCAGCAGAAGCTGGGGAATAGTTACAGGCATCTTCATCATCATTACCAGCAGCAACAGCAAAGTTAAGTCCAGAGTCGACAGCAGCATTAACGGCTTGATTTAAAGCGCGAGAGTATCCACCACCAAGGGACATATTAGCAACACTACCCTTATGAGTTTTGCCGCTTTTCCTTGCTTGACGTTCTTCTTCTTTGGCAGCCTTGGCAGCCCATTCAACCCCTTTGACTACATCTGACATTGAACCTGAACCATTGGAACGAAGTACTTTGACGGCAACAACCTTTGCTTTCTTAGCTACACCATATCTTTTACCGGCAATGGTACCAGCACAATGAGAACCGTGGCCATTGCCATCCTCATCTGGATCACCTTGTGGGATAGTAGCGCCCCATTCGGCACGTCCTTCAAAATCTTCATGTTGGTAGTTTACACCTGTATCAATTACATAGGCAGTAACATTGGCTCCTGCTCTTTCATCATAAATATATTTGTTGAAGGTACCAAAAGAAAGGTGATCTACATGGGAAATACGGGCTAAACCCCATGGTGCACCTCTTTCAAGTTTGTTAGTACGTACAATTGAATCTTGTTCAACGTAATCGACTTCTGGAGAGCGACGGATTAAATCAACAAGCTCTTTGTCAAATTTTCCAGAGTATCCGTTTAATTCATTATGATAATAAACGTGATTTAGTTTATTAGTGTTGGCCTTACCGGTTAACGAGTTAGCCTTGGTGATCATACTGTTAAGGGTATTGAAATGACCATCGATAGCATTGAATTTGGCATCATTCTTAAACATTACAATGTAATGATCAGGAATAGCTTCATTCTTTGGGAGGTGGATGGAGGTTAAAAATTCTTCAGCAACATCAAAGATGTCAGCTAAGGAAACGGAGGAGAATAAAATAGTTGTGAGTGTAAAAGCGTGGTTAAATTTCATTACAAAAAAAACAAATAAAATTTTCAATCAAAGGATAAGTTCTACTTTTTATACTCCACTTTTGCTTGGTTAAGTTTTCTATGTGACGTCTTATTTGCATTAATTTTCTAACCCCTCAATAGCGAAATATGATTGGTAGTTAATGAAATTTCTCTCCATTTTGGTGGATTACAATGCTTTAAATCAGCTGATTTTATTTAGCTGAGTATTGACCCCTACATTGAAATTTTAATTGATTTTGCATTACCGATAGACATCAAAAGCTTAGTTTGCAAACCCTTAAATTAAAAGAAGGGAGTCTTCATAACAGCTAAGGAATACACATGACATTAGCTTTAATTTATCACTTAATCCTGAAGGTGTATTATTGCTTGTTGGCAAGGTTTAATATTATAAAGGTTAATAATGATTATATTTATAATCAAACAATCTGCTATTAGCCGAAAAGAATTAATCCGTTACTAGGATTATTATATATTACTCATATGGTTTAAGCATTATTATACTACCAATTAATTTAAACAATTTAAAATTTAGTACAATTAATGATTGAAACACATATAAGAGATAACTTGAAACATCTTCGTCTTATCGAAACCACTAAACTTTAATTAAATAATGCTTTATAAATATATTTTAGTTATAAGTATAGTATCTTAAATATAATTTTATTAGCTCTACTTTACTTCAGTAAAAAATAGCATCAAGCTCATGTGTACATTATCTAGCCCAATACTATTTTGCTATAGTATATCAAAACTCTAGTTTTAATTAGTTTAAAGTATTTAACCTGAAATACTCCACTAAAGTTATTACAACCTCGATTGAAATTTAGGCTACTTGTTTCAGAACATAATTTTTAAATTCATATATCTAAAAATTTTCGCCAATCATTTTAGTTCAAAATATTAACTTTTTTAATACCTTTTTTGATCTTTTTTACAATTTTCTATTTAACTCTAAAAAAATGGACGAAACTATTCAAAAAGGTAGCTAGCAATATAATGCCTTGTAACAAATGAATTTATATTAAGAGCGAAATATAGAAACCAGAACAAGTAAAATCATGACTGAATTATGGGAGTCTATAATTGTAGGCGGTGTAAATAATTCTGTAATGTTGATTATGAATCTTAGCTTTTTATTCCTATTCCTCTCATTATTATTGCTTTTGTATGTTACTTCCGGAAATTATCATGTCATGGGACTAATATTTATTGCTTTTTGTCTATTTGCATCTATTAATTGGTAAATAGTAATTTTCAACATAAAATTTTAATTTACATATAGGTTTATATTCGAAATGAATGTGATTAAAGCTAAGGAGATAAACGAAAAGATTCAAAATGAGGAGAAAGCTGAAGTAAAACCAACTAAAAATGAAAAGAAAAATTTTAAGAGAAGAAGCAAAAAGGCTCCATGAATAAAGAAAAGATACATAATTTAGTATTCATTTTTTAGTATGATATTTTTATTATAGGCTATAATTTGGATAACATTAAACTATTTACTCTTTTACTGTGTAGACTGCGATCGATCCTCCTTCTGCATAAAACTCACCCCAACCTTCTTCATCAATAGTTACTTCTTGATTACAAAAGCCCATTAAATCAACCCATATTTGACCTTTTTTATGCTCACCTACAAACATACGCTTACTGCCTTTATCTGAAGAGCACAAAACAGTTGCTAGCCCTTGAGGATGTTCATCATCACCTTGTCTTACCCAGCCAATAGTATCATGGTGATCAAAATAATCATTTTGTTCACCATAAGCATAATTTTTTCTTGCTTTCAAGAGTTTGCTTATAATATCGAATTTGCCATCAATAGGGTTATCTCCACTAATTTCATATAAATCGCCATAGAATATACATGGATATCCATCTTGACGTAATAATATCAAACTATATGCGTGAGGTTTGAACCAGTCTTCTACCCAAGATTCTAAAGATTCACCAGGTTGAGAATCATGGTTGTCTATCAAAGTTGATAAATATATTAATAACTTCATAATAAGGCTACTTACCGACAAAGGTCACAGCATTTATAGGGTTAACTTGAGCTAAAGTACCTTCAAATATCTTTGAAATATCATAACCTTTACCATTTTTGGATGCTTCCATAAAATTGAAATGTAAGGGAACATCAAATAAAGATAGTTGACCTTGATGGAAGTCAATATATTTTGATGCCTCTTCAAGTGAATCTTTCCAATATTCACCAACTACAAAGAAATTGTCGTTCTTCTTTCTTACTTCATTTAGCATATCTTTTATAAATTTAGCATCAATATGTTTTAAGGCATCTAGACGGAATCCGCTTAAATCTAACGTATCTACTATCCAGTTACAAAAATTTAATAAGTCTTTGCGTACATCTGGATGGTCATGATCAACTACAATTTAACAGGTAAGTAAATGTTACGTTGACGTTAAGTTACTTACTATCTGCTCCCATTAAATAATCATAGTTTCCTTTTTCTTTGTCAACCCTATTGGCCTATGTAAAAGATAAATAAACATCAAATCATTGGTATATCATTATTACCCAGTCTTTATTTTCACCCAAAATACGATAAATTCCCTTTTGACCATTTTCTTGATTATAATCTGTACCTGTAAAGTGATTAAAATTCCACTTAAAATCGGAGTATTTATTGTCTCGGTTTTTAAATTCAAATTTAGTCCATCCCTTAATATCATGTGGCTCACTAATAACTTTATTTCTATCTTCTTCATCAACTAATTCTGCTTTAAATAATTCAGTATCATCTGCCCCTAACTTATGGTTTAATACTAGATCAGCATAGACTTGAATGCCATTCTCTTTAAGTGCTGTTACGGCATTGATAAGCTCTTCTTTGGTACCATACTTTGTTCTTACTGTGCCCTTTTGATCAAACTCTCCCAAGTCCCATAAATCATATATACCATAACCTACATCATTGTCACTACTTCCTTTTGTTGGTGGTGGAATCCATATCCCAGTAATACCAAGTTCTTTGAATTCCTCAACTTTACTTTTTAATAAGTTCCAGTGTTTACCAGTGTTTGGTAAATGCCACTCAAAAAACTGAATCATTGTATTGTTACCCATCCTTTTAAACTTTATTTTTTTATTAAATTCATTGCTATCAGTCTTTCGTTTTTATTATATACTCTTTTTCTCAACTTGATTACGTCTTAATACTACTTTTTTATTAACTTAAATAAGTAAATTAACTTGATTATCCAAAGTAATGGTGACGAAATTTTCATTTTGACTATCTTAAAAACCTCAACTTTAATATTGTGTTCTTTGTTATCTTTATGATTGGATAGTATTTTATAAGTTAATTTAATACTATAAAATAGTATTACGTTATCTTTCATTTAATACATATGAGTTAAAATTGAATATATCACTAGACTTCATTTTAAAACAATATGGTAGAAACATGAATTGTACCAAATCTCAAAAATTAGACTCAAAATTCGATTTGGGGATATATTTTAAGAATTTTATTAACAACCTTTCTACTCAAATAATGCTCAAAAACGAAAAAGTAATGAAGTCAAAAGAAACATCCCCATTTCTTAACTAATAATTGGAATTTAATGTCTTTTAGACTATATTATATGTATATACAAGTTAAACTTTACTATTTATTATAAAAATAAAAAGAATGTGCAAATAATAAAAAACACAACAGTTTCTCATTAATTGTAAATAGTTTAAATTTTGCTTAATTTGAAAGTAAAATATTATAAGATATAATATTTTCTGTAAATGATACTGTAGAGGAGCTTGTTTATATGTAATTTAAGAAAAAAACGTATGTTTTGAGTTTGTTTAGTCCAAAGTACTGAAAATGCAAAGCTATCAAATTGTAAATTAAAATAGAATGTAAAGTTCAAAATATGAATTTCGAAGTCTCAAAGTAAATCATTTTCTAAATTTAAAATTTAAAATTTAAAATGTAATTTAAAACATAATTTTATGCCATACGACGGCAGTTTTTATATTGTAATACTATAAGATATAAAACTTAATAAGATTACCTTGATATAACTTAATAAAAATCATGAAATAAAAAACCAAGGGTTTATTCGGCATAATACTTATTTAACAGTATTTCAATTTTATTTAATTGGTTTCAGGTATCATTACAAATATATGTAATATTCAAACTTTAAAAAAGCTGTCAAAGCCATCAAACATATACCAAATATATATCAAGTATATATCATATATATATCAAATATATATAATTTATTGTATTAAATAAAAGGGGCATTCTATTAATTGTGATTATCACCTATATTTTGTGCTATATTTGATTATCATCCTTAGTTAATATCTTACAACGCTATTATTATTAAATCAGTAAAACTGTTTGCTGTTACATTAAAATTTGGCAGGTATTTTTGTATAATTGAATTGAATAAACATAATATTGTTTACATTATTCTCAAAAATTATAATTAATTTATTTACAATAAGGTTAACTGCCTTAGGTTCTATTAATGATAATTATTTTAGACAGCTGAAGTTACACCACTTGATTTGTTCATCATAGGAGCAGGCATTTTGACAGAAGGTGCGGCAAATTGTAAAATAACGTAAACAATACCGAGTCCTAACGTCAAAAGTCCACCTAAAAGTTGGAACCATTCGGGTCCTAACATCAATGCACATAAGCTATATACTTTAGTAAATTTGAATAAAACATAGTGAATAAAATACTTACAATATGTAGACTGTTATTTTTTATAAATAAAATTAAATAGTAAGTAAAAATATTTAAAGTTTAAATTAAACTTACAAAGTCCACGTCCAAGTGGATAAAACAAGAATGCACAGTAACTTGAAATTGGCTCTGGTTTATGTAATTCGAGTAGTAATATAACTATACCAAATACACTATAAAACTATTTTAGGCTATAATCATGATACACAATAATAAACTTACATTGAATAAATGGCAAGGATGACATTGGAAAATGATATAAAGAAAAATCTTTGAATCCCAATGATAATAAGGATGACACCAATGATGATATTTAAGATACGTAATGTTATATCAGTGATTCTGGACATTTTCTTAATTGATTTTTAATAAATTTCAAATAGTAGCTATACGTGAGGTATTTATAACCTTTTAATTATGATGTGTTTGATTATCATTTTTTTTATCCAATTAATATGATTTAATAGCGTAAACATGGAACGGGTAATTTAGAATTTTGAGTTGAGAATTGAGTTTATGGAAGAGCCAATCAACGCATCCCTCAGAACTTAGCAATGACAAAGTTGTGAAGCTGCCAAGTTCTGCTACAAAGGAAGTTTACAGTAGCATAGATTGAGTATGACTTTCAGCTTTTACTAAGTAATCCTAATTATTCTTGACAGTCAAAGACACTAAATGAAACTAACAACTATCAAAGAAAAGTTTGGAAAAACCTCTTGTTTAAATATAGTTTTTTGTTTCAGTATTTAGTTGGTGATTTTATTTTTTACATTGCATAAAAAATGGACAGAATATTAAAACAAAAAAGGCATTACAATATTTTTAATTTATTGATTTATGATGTCAACTTTATGCTTTAATTAGTCAAATATTATCTATTTTTAAATCTCGAAAAGCATGTAAAATCAATTAAAAAGTGTATTTATTGAAAGCCAAATACATAAAACTTGACCTTGAAAATAGTAAATACTAACATAATTTAAGTGTATTAAAACATGGAGTACCAAAATGATTGAAGCATTAAAATAAGCTCTTATGATGGTTTGAGTTTTAATTTAATAGTTTAGCGGAGGAATAAAGTAGATTTTATCTTAGTAATTTCAATGTTATTAAAATTAGTGGGATCTTTTGAAGCTGGGACATTAAAAATTATTATCTACTCCTCTAAGTATATCGATATCAAATTCTACACCTCTTTATATATCTTAGCATCTGGAAAGTGATTCTTAAAACCTAAAGATAATATGTTTTTGAAGAAGAGGCTTAATAATTTTTTTCGATTACAGAATCATGATTAAGCCTTTCTTTTTATCATCGTTAAATCATAGAATACTATCCCTTGAATTCACTTAAATTTTATACTCAGAAACATTATTATTATTATTACATTGTTAATAGCCAATCATAATCTACTATGCCCATTCGAGAAGTTTATTCTGTTTAAGTTAGGCCATAAGCTCAAGCCAAGAAGATATTCAAAATTCGCAAAACAAAATAAAATAAAATTGAACTCATCTTTATTAAAAATCTATTATTTAAGCCTTTGTCTATCTTATCTACTATTCATTGTTGATATTTTAATTCTCGTTTGCTCTTATTTATAATAAAATTAAACTTAAAGTTGATCCTATATGCTAAAATTGGCAACTATTTCAGGTTGAATTGTTCAACTATTGCATGATGCAATGTTGTGTAACATTACTAAATTTGATTTAATGATGGAATTTTAAGGCCAGTTTTATCTAAAAAAATAAAATAGTGCCTTAACTTTTTTCATTAAACTTAAAAATGGCTATAAAAATATGCGATCAGCTTTTTTGAAATGAAAATAAAACTATTGTTTTAACTGTCAACACATTTTTCAACAGATTTAATAGCGCTTTCGAATTAAATTCAACTTATATTATTGCTATCTAAAACCACTTATCTTGTCGATTTATAGTGTGATTAGAGCAACGCCTTCTTACTGTTGAACTTATCAATTCCTATTTATTATATCTTATTAATATTTTAATACTCTCTTAACCTAACTCTTTTTTAAACTTCTTTATTATAATAATGTTTCCTCTCGATTTGGAAATAGAAGAGCAATCAAAACAAAGATCAAATAATCAAATAGAGGAAGAAGATGATGATGTATTTGAGATAGAAGAAAATCCTCTAGAGTCAACTTATGTTCAGGAAGAATATGAACAACCGATGCAAGTTCGAAGGATTATAAATAGTGAAAACAATTCAGATGACAGCACCAACAGCTCACAACTAAATGCTCGTCTAAGAGCTCATACTCCCTTATCTGGAGTTTCAGCTGATTTTGATCTCAATAGGTCACTCAACTTTGGAACCATAGATGAAGGAAGATACTTCCAATATGCTCCATCTTCTGAGTCATTATTAGCTAAGCTAGAAAATAGAAAATTTACTAGAACAGGATCTGGGTCCTTGTCTAAATCAAACTCTTGGAATGGTGGATTAAGTTCTTATCCTACCTTACCTGGTGTTGAGCCTACTGATCCAGATAATGACCCTTCCTTCCCAGCTTGGTCATTAGAGAAAGGCGCCCCTTTATCATCCGAAGATATTTATGGTGTGTTTGTACTCTTAAGGAGTCGATTTGGTTTCCAATTGGATAACTTAGAAAACACATACGAAGCAATGATGACTATGCTCGATTCAAGAGCGTCGCGTATGCCACCTACTTTAGCTCTTACAACTCTCCATGCTGATTATATTGGTGGGGAATATGCCAATTATAGAAAGTGGTTATTCTGTACCCAACTCCATCAAGATGGTTATGAACCACTTGTTAATGAGACTGAAGAAGAAGAAAACAACGACAAACAAACTAAAGCTAGAAATGAAGCTAAAATCCGTTCTCGCTGGAGACGTAGGATGGATAAATTAGCACCTGAAAAAAAAGTTCTACAGATTGCGTTGTATCTGTTGATTTGGGGTGAAGGACTCACTCTTCGTTATTCACCAGAATGTCTATGTTTTATATTCAAAATATGCTTGGATGCAACTAATGAATTAAATCCTGAATCTCAATATCAAGTCAATGAAGGAGAATTCTTACGAAAAGTAGTTACACCACTTTATCAATTTGTTAGAGACCAATCCTTTGAAAAAATCAATGGAAAGTACTTTAAGAGAGAAAGAGACCATGCTAATATTATTGGTTATGATGATGTTAATGAACTATTTTGGTCTAAAAGTGGTATTGAACGTATAATACTTGAAGATAAAACCAAGTTGATTGATTTGCCGTATGACCAACGTTTTGAAAATATTGAAAAAGTAGTATGGAAAAAAGCGTTTTATAAAACTTATAAAGAACGTCGTACATGCCTTCATTTACTTACCAATTTTAATCGTATCTGGGTATTCCACTTTGTTATGTTTTATTATTATTTATTCGCGAACGCTACTTTCATTTATGAATATTATACTGAAGATCCCAAAAAGCCAGATCCAGATGATATTCCAATGAGATTATCCGTTACTGCCTTAGGTGGTGGTCTTGGATGTCTTATTACTATCTTTTCTAGTATTTGTGAGTTATTTTTTATACCTTCAAGCACAAAAAACATTCGTAAAATATCTTTTAGAATATTTTGCCTCTTTTGTTTAGCTGTGCTTTGTATTGGTCCTATCTTTTATATAGCATTAGTTAATAGAAGAAATACTATCGCTTTAATTCTTTCCATAGTTCAGCTTATCATTTCCGTTATCGTAACTTGTATTATATCCATCACACCCTCAGCTTCATTATTTGTATATAATGGTAAACGTGAAGAAAACGGAGGCGATTCTGGACTCACTAACCGCTCTTTTACTGCTAATTTTCCAGAATTAAAATGGCAAGATCGATTTGTTTCAATAAGTATGTGGTCCTTAATTTTCATCTGCAAACTGATTGAATCGTATCTGTTTCTTGCACTTTCATTTAAAGATCCGTTTAGAAGTATGGCTGAGGTAGATCTTTCAGATTGTTCTGATGCTTTATTGGGTGACATGGTTTGTAAACACATGGGTTATGTTATCCTTGCGATTATGACGTTTTTAGATTTAATTCTTTTTTTCCTTGATACCTATTTTTGGTATATTGTATGGAATTCTATCTTCTCAGTTGCACTTTCATTTTATTTAGGTATTTCAATTTTAAGTCCTTGGAAAAATATTTTTTCACGTTTACCTAAACGTATTCATGCCAAGATATTAGCTAGTGGTGAAATGGAAATTAAATATAAGCCAAAGTTTTTAACTTCTCAAATTTGGAATTCTATTATTGTTTCTATGTATAGAGATCATTTGTTATCTATTGATCATTTACAGAGACTTTTGTTCCAACAAGTAGCTGGTGAGCAAGAAGGAAAACGTACTCTTAAACCACCTACTTTTTTCGTAGCTCAAGAAGATCAATCGTTGAATGCTGAGTTTTATCCACCAGGAAGTGAAGCTGATCGTCGTATCTCTTTCTTTGCTCAAAGTTTATCAACTGTATTACCAGAGCCTGTATCAGTTGAAAGAATGCCTTCATTCACTGTATTAACTCCACATTACAGTGAAAAGATTCTTCTTACATTAAGAGAAATTATTCGTGAAGAAGACCGTCAAACTAGAGTTACTTTACTTGAATATCTTAAATCTTTACATTCATTTGAATGGATGAACTTTATCAACGACACTAAAGTATTAGAAGAAGAAAATACAGTTTATACTGATGAAGATCCACCATCCTCTATAAGATCGTTTTCAGGCTATTCTGCTGATGAAAAATCCGAAATTGATGATTTACCACTTTATTATGTTGGTTTTAAGTCAGCTTCACCAGAATATGTCCTTCGTACTAGAATTTGGGCTTCTTTAAGATCTCAAACCCTTTATCGTACTATTTCTGGATTTATGAATTATGCACGTGCCATTAAAGCTTTATATCGAGTTGAGAACCCAGATATGGTCAAATTATATTCTGGACATGGTAATATGCTGGAAAGAAAGATTGATATAATGGTACGTAGAAAATTCCGATTTTTAATTTCTATGCAAAGATATTGTAGTTTTACAGCAGCTGAAAAAGAGGATGTAGAATTTTTACTTAAAGCTTACCCAGACTTACAAATTGCCTATCTATTAGAAATAACCAGAGAAACCGAAGATGGACCAGAAGTTCAATATTTCAGTTGTTTAATCGATGGTCATTGTGAAAAACTTGAAGATGGTTCAAGAAAACCTAGATATATGATTGAACTACCTGGTCATCCTATCCTTGGTGATGGTAAAGCTGATAATCAAAATCACTCCATTATATTTACACGAGGTGAATACATTCAATTAATCGATGCTAACCAAGATAATTACCTTGAAGAAGCAATGAAGATTCGTAATATTCTAGCTGAATTTGAAGGGTTTGAAGTAGATTCTTCCATTTCACCTTATTCTGGACATGCAAAAGATCATTATAAACCACCAGTTGCTATTGTAGGAGCAAGAGAATATATCTTTTCAGAAAATATCGGTGTATTAGGAGATGTTGCTGCTGGTAAAGAACAAACATTTGGCACCATGACGCAGCGTATTATGGCTAAAATTGGTGGTAAACTTCATTATGGTCATCCTGATTTCTTAAATTCTATATTTATGAATACTCGTGGTGGTGTAAGTAAAGCTCAAAAAGGTTTGCATCTTAATGAAGATATTTATGCTGGTATGAATGCTTTCCAAAGAGGTGGTAGAATTAAGCATATTGAATACTATCAATGTGGTAAAGGTCGTGATCTTGGATTTTCTTCTATTTTATCCTTTAATACTAAGATCGGTACTGGTATGGGTGAACAAATACTTTCTAGAGAACAATATTACCTTGGTACCCAACTTCCTTTAGATCGATTTTTAACCTTTTATTACGCTCATCCTGGTTTTCATGTTAATAATGTTATGATTACGATTGCTACTCAATTACTTATGGTAGTCTTACTTGGCCTTGGTAGTTTATACGTTACCAATGAAAATATTTGTGAACAGAATGAAGATCTTACAGCAGCCCCTAAACCAACTGGATGTTTCAATGTATGGCCTATTTTAAGTTGGATTGTAGCTACCATTATCTCCATTTTTATTGTGTTTGCTATTTCTTATCTTCCCTTCTTTTTACAAGTATTCAGTGAACAAGGATTTACACGTACTCTATTAAGGCTTGGAAAACACTTTTTATCCTTTTCTCCAGTATTTGAAATCTTTGCTAATCAAATCTATTCTGCTTCATTACTCAGTAATTTAAGTTATGGTGGTGCTACTTACATAGCTACTGGTCGTGGTTTTGCTACCACTCGCACCTCATTTGCAAACCTTTACTCAAGGTTTGCAGCTTCGAGTATCTATTCTGGTGTAAGAATTTTCTTCATGATCTTGTTTGCTTCAATTAATATTTGGGTGCCACATTATATTTATTTCTGGATTATGGCCTTATCATTATGTATAGCTCCCTTCTTATTTAATCCTCATGAATTTTCACCTGTTGATTTTATCTTAGATTATCGTGATTTTATCAAATGGTTATCTGCTGGTAATTCAACACAAACTAAATATTCTTGGGTTACTCATTGTCGTATTTTACGTACCAAAGTTACCGGTTATAAACGTCGTAAATTGGGCCAAGTTGACCATTCTGCTCCTACTCCACGTGCCAATAAATGGGCTTTGATTTTCCCACAAGTTATATTCCCAATTCTTTCTGCAGTTGTTATGGTTGCCATTTATTCTTACTTAGGTAGTATGACTGGTCGTAAACATGCAATCTTCCGTGTGGGTGCTGCTGCTTTAGGTCCTATTGCCCTTAATGCAGCTGTCTTATTGGTCTTATTCTTTGTTTCTTTATTAATGGGTCCAATCGTCAATATGTGTTTCAAACCATTTGGTAATATAATAGCCGGAATAGCTCATGGATGGTCCGTATTGGTTGTAATCATTTTCTTTTTATTATTATTAATGTTAGAAAATTGGGAATTACCAAGTGCTATTTTGGGTATGATAGCATCTGTATTTGTACAAAGAGCTATCTTCCAGATTATTGAATCTTTATTATTAACCAGGGAAACAAGTAATGAAGCTTGTAATGTAGCTTGGTGGACTGGTAGATGGGGTTCTCAAGGCTTAGGATTTATGGCATTAACTCAACCACTAAGAGAGTTTTTATGTAAAATCATTGAAATGTCTTATTTCGCTACAGATTTTATTACTGGTCATTTTATTATGATTGTATTATTCCCAGTTACATTAGTTCCATTGATTGATCGTTGGCATTCAGCTATGTTGTTTTGGTTAAGACCATCTCAGCAAATCCCAGCACCAATCTATTCAGTGAAACAAATCAAAAAGCGTAGAAGAAGATATATCGGTTATTTAATCTTGTTTATACTTGTTGAAGTTATATTATTGGCTGTACTTATTGTACCTGCATTGATCGGTAGCAAAATTGGGTTTAAACCTTCCTCTATCTCATTTCTTAAGGATTATCTTATCTAAGAAAATCATCCTATTTTCTTCATTATATAATATTATAATTGCATCCTATCTTTACTTTATTCATTAATATAAAATAAAATTGATTTTTTAAAAGTAGTTTTTATTTATAAAGTTTATAGTTTTTATTATTATTAAATAATTAGATTCAAATTAACTTGATGATCAATTTGAGATTAAAATGATAAATTAAAGATTTTAAAAATAAGCTTTATTTTAAATCAATATTGAGACATAGATTCGTAATAAAATTTTCAATTGCCCATCCTATAGTTTCAATACTTATCTTCTTTTTTAATTTAATGTCATTGTTTATCTATTTTTACTTTTATTCTATTTATTAAAGTATAAATTTATAATACTTCATTTTATTATTATATAGTTTTTATTTCCAAAAACAAATGGGGGGACGTATTTTTGTATTTAACAATTTTACTACCAATTTTTGCATTTAAATAATGCTTAAAAAGATGAAAAAAGTGATCAAGCCAAAAAAAAATATCCCCAAATTTTAACAGTCACATAAAAAGTATTTAAAAAATGAAAAGGTTTATTTCGACTAATTATACAATTAAATTCAATGATCCCCATTAGGTTCAATAGTCCTTATCTTCTGATTTAGTTCTACCTTCCCAGTCAAATGGTACTGTATGGATATGTCGACTATTAAGATGTTGCATTGTTTTCGTGGTCATAGTATAAACACCAAAAGATAGAGCAAATGTCAAAATGGCTACCAATGGATAAACTTCAGGTTTAAGTTTTAAAGCTAAAGATTTGGATTTATTTAAAAACATCTGGATTGTTTGTTTTGTTTGTTTTGTTTGTTTTGTTTGTTTGTTTGTTTTGATATAAATTTTTACTAGCACATTTTATTTATTTATATACTATAACTTGACTCCATAAGCTTACTAGGATTATTAGATCATTATTGAATAGACCGTAGTTAGAATACAGGTTTAATGAATATGACAATTTTTAGAATAAAAATATATTATAAAGATTCTAATATTAACTACCGGATAATTCAAAAATCAGACCACTACTTAATTTTTGAGTATTTTTAAAATAAGAAATAGAATTAGGAATCTATTTTTTGGTTCTATTATTTGTTCATTTTTTTAAGCATTATTAAGTGGAAAAATTAGCAGTAATGTTCTTCAATAAAAAAAGATGACTAATTATAAGTTTTTAAAATCCATTCTTCGGATGGATCTTAGATAAAAATCAGACCATTATTAACTCAGCTTTTCAATTTTTTAGAATTGACAGGAAAATCCCAATTTATCTGCGCAATCTTTAATATTTTTTTTGAATCAATTCAAATTTTGACAGATGAATCTATTTTTAAATTAGTGAAATATATTACTTATGACTTGATTTTTACTAAATAGAATTCCATTTTAAAATTATCCCATTTACTCTTTTAAGACTAGAAATAAATTACTGCATATAGTTTAAAGCATTTAGACACGATTTTAATATATCATTTGAAGTGAATTTGTTAACTTTAATCCTTAATTTCAACCTGTAAACAACCCTTAATCTTAAACTTTAACAAGCTATATAGATAATTAAAATGTCTTGATATACTTTATTTTCTTGATCATTTTATATATAATACAAAAGTTGGACAATTTCCTGATAACTTTTAAAACACATCTTCAATATTGGCGCCATTTTTAATTTCCCGAACTTTTATTTTTATTTCTATTCATAAGTCGATCAAGTATGACATCATGGTTCGGTTATTTCCTATGATTATCTATCGAACCTTAAGATATCTAAAATTCTTTTTATTATAATTCTAATAATCTAATAAATTTCAATAATAACAACTTATTATTTCTATTATATTGATAATAATGTATGGGAATGTATTTTTTTATCTAAGAATTTTACTAAATAATCTTTCCACTCAAATAGCGCTCAAAAGATGGAAAAAGTAATGAAATTAAAAAAATATCTCCATATCTTATACTATAATAGTTAGAATAACAATGGTAAAGTGTTATAATTACTATTTTATTTTGCTATTTTGTTAACATCTCATTATAATAGCAAGTAATATGATTATTTTTGTTAATATAATAAATTAGCAACAAAAACAGTATCAGCAATAATACTTTACCATTATTTTATTATTGTTTTATTATACATCATTTTAGTTTTGATTAATTGTATTATTAAAATAATATTATCATTTTGAGATTGATGTTGAGATGACTGCTACATTGGTTCATAACAATAATGATAGAATAAATAATAAATAATAAATAATAATGAATAATAATAAATAATAATAAATTATAATAAATAATAATAAATTATAAATTATAAATTATAAAAATAAATTATTGTTGTTATATTAACAAAAGTATGCTATCAAAATAGAATACTTTTTAAGCACTGTATCATATATTGATAACAACAATAGCACTAACCCTAATAATAATTTATCGTTGAATCAATACTTATTTATATTAATAGCGTTATATCATTATCATTGTTATTATTGATATTAGTAGTTTATTTTTTAGACAAAAAAGAAAGACAAAATAACTAACAATAATTTTTTATTTTTCACTACAATATAAATAATGTTATAGTAGTAATAATGGTAAACTATTTATATAAATATTATTTATTCTATATTGTATACTATAAATTTAGTTTAAAAATGATCACAATTTTATTTTTAGATATAAATTTCAATAACTATATAAAAAACAAAAAAGTTGAAATATTTATTAAACTTACTTCCATTTACTCTCAATTTTAACAATTTCTTTTAAATTTGCTATTCATTTTTTATCCTTCTATTTTCCCCTTCTGAACTTAATTCCTTTTCATCCACATTGCTATCATCATGTTCTTTCACCTTTATATGTAGAATTTATGCAGAAATAGGCCCGATAATACCTAACAACAATACAAATGAATAAACTTCTGGTTGGATTTTTTTATACAGTAAAGATTTTGCTTTAAGATCATCTTAATATTTATTTTATCTTTGATCTCTAGCCTTGTTTCTTTTTTATATATTATAAATATTAGTATATAAGCTTACTATGATTATTTTGCTACTATTGAGTAACTATAACTAAGAGCTTAGAGGTTGAATCTATAACAGTGACTTGAAGTATAAAAGCATAGAAAACTAATCATAAAAACTAATCAAAAATAAAATAAAAAATACAAATTTATTTTGACTTGTGTTCACTTTCACTCTCAATAATTCCTTGTAAATGGTCCAACTTTTCTGGATTAACATGAGCTGTGACCTCCTCTTTATGTCTACCACCTGAGTATAATATATTTTTATTTATTTGTTGATTATTAATATATCGTCTTGATTCTTTATAAACAGTATAACCACCAATAGTAGCAGCAACGCCTACAATCGCTACCAAAGGGTAAACTTCTGGCTCAATTTTCAAGTGTAATAAAGATCTTGCTCGGTTTAAAAACATTTTTAAAGATTTTTCTTTTATTCTTTTACTATCATAATGTCTCTTTTTTATACTATAGTTTAGCATATAAACTCCTTGTCATTTTTATGTCATTTTAGTAAATTAACCATACCTAGAAATCAAATTAACAAACGTAATAAGTTTCAAAATAATGTCAAATCTTTTTATAAATAATTGACATTTTTTGGGCAAATTTAAAATGATAACTGTTTATAAAAAGATTTGATAAATTTATAATCTGCAAAATTGACTATTTAAAACTTCAAAGCTAAGAAAGGTTAAAAATATTAATATTTATTTCGACTTCTTCTCACTTTCAATAATTCCTTGTAAATGATCTAACTTTTCTGGACTGACATGAACTTTGATTTCTTCTTTATGTCTACCACCTGAATTTAGTACAGTCATATCTCTATGCTTATCACTAATATATCGCTTTGACTCTTTAAAGATAGTGTACCCTGCAACAGTACAACCAGCGCCTACAATTATTATTAAAGGATAAATTTGTGGCTCAATGTTTAGATGTAATAAAGATTTGGCTCGATTTAAAAACATTCAATTATTTATTTTATTTTCTACTTTGACTTCATCATTGTTTACTTCTTTATATATCGTGATTTGACTAGGCAAGCTTCTTATCATTGTTATATCATTGTTTAATCACCAGTTAAGAGCTTAAAGTTTAATCATACTAATGATATAGATGATAAAAGATCAAGTTAAAAATATCTAAAATTAATCTTCAAACAATTCATAAAAAACGAGAGAAACTTATTAAACTTATTTATGATCACTACTAACATCAATAGCCTCACTTAAGTTGTTTAATTCCTCAGATTTCACTTTCACTTTCACTTCTTTTTTGTTTCTGTCATCTAATCTTAATTCTTCCTTATCCATTTTCTTATTATAGTTAAAGGTCTGGTCTCCTCTATAAAGAGCACAAACATTACCAACCTCAACAATGCTTAATACTGTTATTAATGGGTGGATTTGAGTCAACTTTAAAATGAAATAAAGACCTTACTCGGTTTAGATACATTTTATGGACTTACTAATTTATTTATTTTATATTATCAATTCATTTTTTATATACTATAATTATCACTATATGAGCCTACTATCATTATCCTATCATTATTAAATAACTGTAACTTAGGAACTAAAGCTTATAGAATATTAGCATTAATGATTCAATCATAAAAAGTCAAAAACATTAAAGCTCCACCAGCAGTTTAATTGTTCCTAAATTCCGAAAACGAAAATGCATTAAGGAAAAAGTAATAAATAAGGTTTATTTCTTATTATTATCATACTCAATGTTAATTATTCCCTTTAACCTCATCAATTCTTTTTTTCTTACTTAGTTCCGTCTTCCAAATTCAACTCCTTCCTCTTTCTTTCTATTTTCCTACTACAGATATATTGCTTAGTCTTTACATATAATATATAGTCAATAATAGTTTCAACTACACCCAATATCAGCACCAGTAGGTAGTAAATAGTGGGTTTAATTTTTTAAAGGGATTAAAAGGCTTTGCTTTGATCGGTTTAAATTTAATAAGTTATTTTAATTTTCTTGCTATCATCAATTATTTTATATATTATGATATTGTTATCATTGCTGAATAGCTATAGTTAAATGGTTAAAATCATCTTGATTATAATGTTGATTGATTGTAAAAGGCTAAATCAACTGAATTTCAAAAAAAAATTAAGGAAATTAAAAATCAGAAAATTAAAACGATAAAACCAGACTAAAAAAATACACAAATTTATTATATCTCATTTTTCCTTCTACATCTACTCTTTCTTTCCACCATGAATATGATCCAGATTTTTTAACTCGGAGGGCTCAATATTAGCTTTCATATGCGTTCTTAATCGCCCATTTGTTTTCAATTCACCATCAATAACATCATGTTGATTTGTATGTTGTTCTTTTTTTCGATACATAGTGTAACCAGCAATGGCTCCAATTCCACCTAGAATTGCAGCTAATGGAAAAATTTCAGGATCCATTCTCCAATGAAGTAAGGAAGTTGCTTTACGAAGTACCATATTTGAATTGATTTTTAGTTAAGTTAATTATAGTTTTATTATTTTAAGGAGATGATAGGGGGTTTATATACTTATTATCTACCTATTATACAAATTTGAGCGTCATTTTTTATCATTATTTCAAAATTAGTGATTCAATTGTAAGTATGAGATCAAATTTAAGTTTAGATCATAAGTCTTTCGATTGCAAAATTATAATAGTTAAAGATGCAATTTATGCCTTTTCGAAAAAAGATAACAAATTATGCAGACTAAGGAAAATTTGAAAGAATAAAAGTTAAGATTAAAAATTGATTTTCATTAAAACTTACAAAAAATATGGGTAGTAGTAAATTAGTCAACGCGAATCCAATAATTTATAATACTACATCTATCAGTCGAGAGTTAGGTCAAGAAGCATTTGATGAAAATATTCGAGATGAATTTGATTCCTTAGAGATATTTGATTTAATTAAGAATATTAATGATCCAGAACATCCATTGACTTTAGAACAATTAAATGTGATTCAAAAAGATCATATTTTTATTAATGATATTAAAAATAAAGTTCATGTTCAATTTACTCCTACAATTCCTCATTGTTCTATGGCTACTTTAATTGGTTTATGTATTAGAGTGAGATTATTAAGGAGTTTACCTCCTAGGTTTAAAGTAAGTAAAATAATTAATTGATTGAAGATTTAAAAGTTAAATTTTTTTATATTAGATTGATATTACCGTTAGAGAAGGTACTCATCAGTCAGAATTAGCTGGTAAACTTTTTTATTTATTTTAACATGATTTTGTTTAATAGTTTAAAAATAGTAAACAAACAATTAAATGATAAAGAAAGAGTATCAGCTGCATTAGAAAATCAAAGTTTATTGGAAGTAGTAAATCAGTGTTTATCAACTACTTCAGATTAAAGAAAAGAATTCAAAGAAAAAGAAAATAAAAAGAAAAGAGCATTTTATATATTATGGAGAAATAAAATTAAGATTTATTATTATTATTATATATTATTGGCTTTATTGAATATTTATTGATTACTTTTAATTAAAAAGAAAAAAAGATTGAAATTATTATTATAAATAAAAAAACCAGAGTGTTTTTATTATAAATGAACAAAATACTATTTTATTATTATAATATTCCTTTAATAAAAAGTAAATAAATAAATAGCTTAATTAAATATAAACTAAGCTGAGCTCTGAGCTTAATTTTGAAACGCATTCGATTATTTTAGTAATTTTTTTAAAATAAGTTGAAAAAAGAATCAGTAATTTTGAAGTTACCAAATCATGCACCATGAAAATTTTTATTTAAAAATGAAAAAAAAAGCTTGAGTATTTTTAAAAAGGAATACAATAATCAATAACTAATTTCTTTTCTCATTTACAATATTCACTTTAAGAATTGCTAAAAATTTAATGAATCAGTATAAAATTATTACTTCAGCAAACTGGTTACCAAAATATCGAAGAGTTAATATTCAACATAGTTTACCGATATATAAATTACCTTCTATAACACCATTACAAGCTAAAAAGGTAGCTAAAGTAGATTCTGGAGAAGATGCCTTTTTTTTAAATTCAACAGTTAAGAATCAATATTTAGGTAAATTTAATAAAAAATTATTTTCTTTCTTATACATAAAGAATCACAATTTAAACATCAAATAATTAATGATATTTATTCGTTACAAATTATTAATATTTTTACAATTAATTTACAGGAATAGCAGATGGAGTCGGTAGTTGGGAAAAAGTAGGGATTGATCCAAGTCAATTTTCTTGGTCTTTAATGAATCATGCTAGTGAAATTATTCAACAAATCGAACTAGTTTTGGTAATGAAATGGAATTGTCTTCATTAGAATTATTACAACAAGCTTATAATCGATTATTGAAAAATAAAGAGAAAGTAGTAGGTAAGTAAAAGAAAAAATTGAATTTATAATAATTTATAATAATTGAGATCATTAATTTAAAATTATTATAAATTAAATATTAAATATTAAATATTATTTTTATTTTTATTTATTTTTTATTAATTAGGTAGTAGTACTGCTTCTATATTAAAAATCAATAAAGATAATGGTCGACTTAATGGAGTTAATTTAGGTGATTCTTCTTTTTTAATAATACGAAATCGAAGTGAAATTATATATAAAAGTCAAGAACAACAACATTTTTTTAATTGCCCTTACCAATTATCTATTATTCCTAAAGAATATCAATTAAATCAAGGATATATTAAAAATGAGCCATCAGACTGTAATCAAATTGAATTAGAATTAAAAGAAAATGATTTGATTATATTAGCTACAGATGGCTATTTTGATAATGTGTTTGATGAAGAAACTATTAATATTATTCAAAATGAATTTTTACAATTTCAAATTGATCATAATACTCATACCTACTCATCAGTAAATGAAACTACAAAACAATTAATTAATATTAAAAATTCGGATTGGCTACAATTAAAGATACGTAAATTAAGTAATAAATTAGCGGAAACAGCAAGAAAATATTCACTAAATCCAAAGAGATTGTCGCCTTGGTCTAATTCTTTATTGAAATATCATCAATATTTGGAATTGGGTGGGTAAGTTTTAGATAGTAAAATTAAAATATAAGATCAAATATTCATATTAATTAAATTAGGAAATTAGATGATATTACAGTACTAGTAGCATTAGTGCAAAAAAATGAATAAGTAGAAAGAGGATATGGAGAAATAATAAGGAGCAAGGAAGAAAGGGTAAAGAGTAAGGAATAAGGAATAAGGAATAAGGAATAAGGAATAAGGAATAAGGAGAGAAGTAAAAGAAAGGGATTAGAAATATTATTAATTTAAGTGTAATTTATATAATCTAATATTTTTGATAAATAAAATTTAATGATATTTTTGTATGAAATAACAAAAGAATTTTATTCTATTTTATTTTTTGTTAAATTAATAATGGAACTATAAATATTTTCAAATCTTATTTTAATAAATTAAATGGAATTAATAACTATTTTCAATCTTATTTTGAATCTATAATTTATAGTTAATAAGAAAAATAAGTCATTAAATAGAATAAATCAATCAATCGAATATTACTATTAAATTATTCACTAAATTCAATTCAATCAATTTTCTTATTTAAATATCTTAACTTTTACTCAAATCAATTTTTTTTCAAATGTTTTTAAACTTTTTATATCTTAAAAAATAAGTAGGGAGTCTTCAATTATTATAATAAACAAGTACAATCAACATGATTATTAAATAAATAAATAAATAAATAATGAAATAATGAAATAATGAAATCAATTAAATAATTATTATAATTAAATTTAAATAATAAATTATCAGATATAAGAATATTATTACTAAATGGACTTAAAATTAATTACAAAATAAATTAAACCTGTTCAAATATAGAATCAACTGAAACATACGTTAAAAAAAGAGTAAAATTATATATCAAATTATATTGTATAATCACATTATACATCAATTAAAAAAAGTATAAAAAGTATATTAATCTCTCTTTAAAATGTATCAAATAATAATAACAATGATATTAATTTTCTTATTTCTTATTGATTTTAATTCGATATATTCAACCTATTACTACTTTCTCTCATAATACTTC